>CAUYSK010077601.1:0-58051 GCA_963575035.1 Avahi laniger | reverse complement strand
ATTACGCTCAGAAAAGGCCACAGGAGGGGAAGGCAGGCAGTTTCCACAAACCACAGTGTCTTTCGTCAGACTTGTTCTGTTATTATAGGTTATTAAGGACTCCTGTGGTACAGTATTCAAAAAACAGGGTCACTTCGTTTTGACTCTTGAGTCGTTAAACATATATTGTCAAGAATTCTAAGTGAAAACTTCTTTAATGGTTAAAAAGTAAGAGAAGTACTTTAACTACTGAGAAGTTCGAAAGTAAGAATTTAACTTTATCTAGAGTACAAACTATCAAAGTTCACTTTTCTGGCGGCCTTGGAAATCTTAAATTCTATTAATTATGAGTTTTGAACAGAACGTATTTATCCATAGTTCTTTGTTAAACATTTGCGATCTTATATTTTTAAAAAATACGTTCTATTGTATTGTCAGTATTGTGATATTAAGTTCTCTATTTGCAGTCCTTAGCTCACCTTGCTGAAATGACAGCTGAATTGGTGCTTTTTTAGGGAGAGAAGATTACTACTAATTAGACATACTGAACTATTTACCTTGGTAATGCCCTCCTTTTTTTTTTTTTTCTGGGAAGTTAAATACCTTATTAACCTCTCAGAATATGAATTCTTGAAAGGAAGATTGGGATCCTTTAAAATATTATTTGAATCCTCCACCCTTTTTTTTTTTTTAAACAATGTTTGTGATCAGTCTTCAATATTACAAAAATCAGTTACTGAAAAGTTGGTCTTCTCTGTATATGGCCAGGGTATTAGTGGAAAGGCAAAGCCAGAAAAGATTTTTCTCAGTTTAGTTGAATTCTATTAATATTTGCTCTCAACAAGGTTAAGCTAATTTGGGAGTTATAAAACCTGTATAAGTGCAATAATATATGAACAGGTACAAGATAAACTTATGTATGCTTAACATTTTGATACCGCATTAGGTTTACCTTATATCCTAAAGTTTCACTGGGTTTCTTTTAAAAGAAAAAAGTCTTAGATTAGCTCATAAATAAAATTTTTTTCTTTTCTTTTTTAGGATATTAGAAATGGCTACTCCCCAGTCAGTTTTCATCTTTGCAATCTGCATTTTAATGATAACAGAATTAATTCTGGCCTCAAAAAGCTATTATGATATCTTAGGTGTGCCAAAATCAGCATCAGAGCGCCAAATCAAGAAGGCCTTTCACAAGTTGGCCATGAAGTACCACCCTGACAAAAATAAGAGCCCTGATGCTGAAGCAAAATTCAGAGAGATTGCAGAAGGTAAATAAATGACTATCTCTGAGCTCTCATGGGTATTAACTAATAAGGAGAATGATAGCTAAAAAGTGTGTATGTATTTGAAGGTTTTGTGAAGATGGGTGGAAGAGTGGGATTTACGTATAGGTGGAGAGATTCTCTGAGATTATTTTCTCCTGACATACTTTAATTCCTCAATGCATGTATGAAGGATAGATAATTTTATTGGTATACAGATCTAAAAATGTGGAAAATCTATTATTTTACTCTGTTATTTATAAAATCACTGTTGCTTCTGTGACAAAAGGAATTTTAGCTACCTCGAATTCTTATCAACTAATTTATGAATCACAGTATTTTACTATATAGATTAAATATAAAAAAATTAAAATAGGCTCTAACATGCCTGATTTTCTTCACTTGATGTATATTTCAAAGACATATTTGTCTTTAAAGAAAAAGTTGAATCAAGTTCTGACTTAAGATTAGATCGAAAACAGATTGCATCTCCTGAGTATTCAGTAATTATTGATGGATAGAGGTAACTGAGTAGGGAATTAGAATGAAACATTTACTTCAACTAGTAACGAAGTAGATAAAATCTTAATTCTTATTAATTGGTTATATTTGACTATTTAATTCTTTAATACAAGTAATGGTTTCACACACATAGTATGAAGATTAAAGAATTCCATAATTATTGCCCACGTGTTTATTTTAGTAATGGTAGCATTCATTTAATAAATATTTATTGGGTATTTACTAGAGGTGGCATTGTGCTAACTGCTGATAATGCAGCAGTGAATCAGACAAAATGTCTATGCCTTGTTTTATAACTTTTTATTTTTAACTTAATGCTTATGTTTGTAATGTTTTGGTTTACTGTGATTTGAAATTCTTCCCTAAAATAATAGTTGAATTCACTTATTTGAATAGATTTGAATATATGTAATTTTCAGTGTTTTACCTTCAGTTTCTAAAGTATTTTTGTCTCTTTCAGCATATGAAACACTTTCAGATGCTAATAGGCGAAAAGAGTATGATACACTTGGACATAGTGCTTTTACTAATGGTAAAGGACAAAGAGGTAGTGGAAGTCCTTTTGAGCAATCATTTAACTTCAATTTTGATGACTTATTTAAAGACTTTGGCTTTTTTGGTGAAAACCAAAACACTCGGTCCAAGAAGCATTTTGAAAATCATTTCCAGACACGCCAGGATGGTTCCAGTAGACAAAGGCATCATTTCCAGGAGTTTTCTTTTGGAGGTGGACTGTTCGATGACATGTTTGAAGATATGGAGAAAATGTTTTCTTTCAGTGGTTTTGACACCACCAATCAGCACACAGTACAAACTGAAAATAGATTCCATGGATCTAGCAAGCACTGCAGGACTGTCACTCAACGAAGAGGAAATATGGTTACTACATACACTGACTGTTCAGGACAGTAGTTCATTTTTTCTCTGTTCTCACTAAACCCAACTAGTTGACTCTTCCTCAGTGTCTTTGATGCAAAATAATTTTCTGTGAAATATTTTGACAAGTGCATGATTTCACTTTAAACAACTTGACATAGCTATTAAATATATTTAAGTTTTTGACAAATTCAGCAACATTCAACTAGTAGGCAAAATGCTAAATTATTAATTTCCCTGATTAGGAAAGATTCTTTAAAAAAAAAGATGTAATTCTGCTTAGTCCTTTTTTGCTATCTGCCCTTGAGCTCACTAATGTGGCCAGTTTTATTACCAAGAACAGATTGCGTTTGCCTGATACATATTTAAAGATTAAACTTTAAAAAGTTACTGTAGACTTAAATTGTGTGAACTTGAATGATTTTCGCAGTGTATGCTTTACTAATGTATAGTTGCATGCTCTGTAGCAGCTGTGACTTGGGTTGCTAAATATACATGAAACTGTGTAATTGAGTTATTCAGCAAAGGAGAACAGTATCTTGGTTAATTGCCACTGAAAGCTTTAGAAAGGGGTGGTTTGATATTTAACACAGAACCATGCTTTTCTACAGTAAAATTGGGGTAAAAAATGATTTTATTTCCAGTCTTTTGGGCTGGAAAAAAAGTTGAAAACTTATGAAATATTGCCAAGAGACTGTTATGTGTTTGGTCCATGGCTAAAAATAATTTTGTAGTGTTGAAATCATAGCTACTTATACATCTTTCACATTTCTTTCTTAGTTTTTGGCACTCTAGGTTTTACTATGGTTTTTGTGTGTGTGTGTGTAGTTCCTCTTCTTTGTATTCATCTTTATCTAGAGATTGACTAATACCTCATTCTGTTTGTAAAACCACCCAGTAATTTCTGTGCAACCTTATTATGTGCAATATTTTTAAATCCTAAGAAATGTGTGCTTTTGTTTTCAAATAGACTTAATTTTCTTTAGTTCTGCACTTTTCCACATTATACTCCATATGAGTATTAATCCTATGGATACATATTAAAACTAGTAAATGTCTCCTACAACATTGTATGTGAGTGAGAAGAATATAAATATTTGCAACCTAATATTCTTTGTCGTCATTTTATTATTAAAAGTTTATTAAGCAGCTCTGGAGGAATGGAGGATATATGAGCAATGGGGCTATGCTGATCAAAGGCCATATTCCTGGAGTTACTTTTAACTAACCTGAAAACCCTGATAGGATCTTGTTTAAGTGCCATTTGGTAATTTCTGTTGCTTTCATATCATCCCTCACAAATTTTGGTAGCTTGAAGATTTTGTTAATTATGATTTTGTTGTATTTGCTTGCTAGGAGCAAGTTGTTCATGCCACAGTTCTTTCCATTTTTAGGCCAGGTTGGGAAAAAGCAGAGACTTTGCACAAAGGTGTATTTGTTATTCATCTTTAATTTGAAAACTATTAAAATGAATTTATATTTATGTGCTCTACTTATTTCCTAGAAGTTATACCTACTAGTTAGTTTTGTTGATAATAATGAAATATCCATATCTTGAATTTTGGGCTGAGGATTATCTATGGCATATTAAACAACAAATGAGGCCCCCCAAAATTCTCATTTTCAAATGAAGATTAAGGATACATTTTTTTGTTGTTAGCATGTGTCTCCTTTTTTCCTAGGGCCTGGTAATCTTGTTTTCCTCATTCTGAACATTTATTTTGATCTCCTCTTTTCTAACCTTCCTTTTGTCTGTTGGGTGTAATTTTTGTAAGGAAAAATGGACTCTGAATCATTCAAACTGAAGACAAACTAAAGTATCGATATAGGTAATCTATAGGGGTGTGTGTGTGTGTGTGTGTGTGTGTGTGTGTGAGAGGAGCTTGATATAAGCAATTGGAAATTAGTAATATAAAAGTTTCTCCAATAACTTAAATTTTTTCTTCTTTATGGTTTGTACAGATTGTACAAAGAAATGGGAAACTTCTGTAATTTAAAAATGACCAATAAAATAGGTTAATCTTTACCTCGTGCGCAAGTGACCACCTATGAAGTTTATCAAAGTGGTTTTCTTTTTTCCTTCTGGGTAAACTAGTAATTTTCATATTATGACTTCTAATCATTTTCTTGAACTAAGTCCTTTAACTCTTCAATATTCCTGGTTTGACTATGTCTTGAGTTGGCTGCAATCGGCATGTAGTAGGCATGTGATGAGATTAGTTCCATGAGAATTCAGATCACCCAAGGTCAATTAAGAATTTGTACATTCCTGAGGTAGTTATTTAAATTTTTTGAAACATTTTTTTGTTGAACACACTAGAGGAAAATGAGATCATTGCCAAATGAAATAAAGAGAAGATTGGTACCAGCAGTAGGTCACTAAAGTTTTTATATTTTTTATGTTAATGCTGGCACCTTCAATTCCAGATGACAGGTTGAATATAGTCATGATTGTTTTTCTCCCTCTTGATCCCAATGAAATGACAAAATATAAGAATGAAGGCATAAAAGTGTTGGAAAACAGCAGCCAGAAGTTTTGAGACAATTTCAGGAATGTATAAAACAAAAGGGATTGGATTAGAAGAGAAATCAGAAAAACCACAGTGTGTCCTGGAGAAGCTTTAAGTACAGAACTGGGTGAAGGTGGTGAGGAACAGGCCAGAGTTCAATTATGTTAATTAATTGAAGGACTGCATTGGAAACTCCTGTGCTTTCTCTTCCCTCCAGGTAAACAGTTGTCAGAAGTATAATAGCTTTTTCCTCAGGCTAGGGACTAAGAACAACTCTTGAAAGAAAGGGATTATTTTGAGAGAGGCATCTCAGTGACAGTTTTAGGGTGTGATATGAAGGCAGAGTAGAGACCAAATAAATTTTCATTGGGGGTGAAGAGAGTGCTGGTGAAAAATGACTACACTCCATTCTCAGAGACTTAGGCACAGTGGAACAATACCTTCGGCATGCTGGGCACATACTCAACCTGTGGGCACCTGCTGGTTAAGAAGCTCAGACAACCTACCCAGAACCAAAGCTATTGAAAAAGCAGATCTAATGCAGACATAGAATAGGTGAGGAAACTTCTTTTTCAGCTATCTGTGCAATTTGATGTAGTCTTTATAAACACGTACGGATATCCAAGGAATATCAGACATTTAAGGAAAACTAACAGCAGGGAAAAGAAGCTCCAACAGCCAACAACCAACACTGACAGAAAGAAATGTAATTCAGGATTGAAAGATAATTTAAAATTCTAGTATTATCAGATTTATTGCATCAATTAATCAGGCATAAGTTCTTGTCTTAACCCACTTACTTGGGGATTTCCTTCCATGTAATGATAGTATCAGATGAAGTAATATGAATTTACATGTAGTTTACATTTACATCAGCTATGACCAGTCAATGGGAGATAGCAGATGTACAGTACACATGTTCCCTACCATGCAGGCCTTCTTTGGCCTACAAAATTCATATTCTTCCTCTTATCTCGATTTTGCTACTCAACTCCCTCCCCAGCTTCTCTCCAGACTTTGCCCTAAGGTGGAGCTACCTAGATAATCTATTGTGCAGTTCTATTTGTGGTAATTCATTATAATATACCAGAAGGGGTGAGCAGGGTGGTGGGGGTGATTACATACTTGTGGAAGGAAATAAGCACAAATTATATGAATAAATTACTATATAAGTTGATTAAAGTATGAGAAAAAATGTGTAGCACAGGGGAGGAGAATTGGGAGGGCAGTCAGGTTAAGGATGTGTTGCAATTTTCAACAGGCTTGTCAGTGTAAGTCTCACAGTTTTTGTAGAGACTTGAAGGGAGTATGGAAGGTAGAAGCATTTGTGAGAAGTTCTGGGATCAACAAAGAAGCCAGTATAGCTGGAAGCCAGTAAGCAAACCAGAGCAGTGAGAGATGAGTTCATAAAGGTAAGAGGGGTTTGGAGTAGCCCTACAGATCATGTAGGGCCTTGCCAATCTTTGTAAAGGATTTGGCTTTGGAATGTGATGCGATGGCTGAGTTTTGAGTAGAAAACTGACTTGATCTTTTAAACATTTACAAAGGATCACTCCAGCTGCTGTGTTGATAATAGACTGTAGAGGGGCAATGGTGGAATAGGGAGACCAGTTTGGAAGCTATTTCAATATTCTAGGATGAGAAATTGTTATAGCCTGTGCACCACGCCAGGGTAGTGGTGGAAGAGGTGTGAAGTGGTTGGATGCCAGATATATTCTGCAAGTAAAACGGCCAAGATTTGTTTATGGATTAAATGTAAACATGAAAGAGGAGAGAAGTGTGATTCTATGCTTCATGCTCTAAGTGACTGGAATGATAGAGTTGCTTTTAACTAAGATGGTGAAGGCTACAGTAAGGAGACATTTAAGAGGGAAAATCAGAAGTTTGGTTTGGACCTACTGGATTTGAAATGATGAGTTAGATGGGTGGAGATATGTCTGGAGTTTGGGAGAGAGAGCTGAGCTGGAAATGTCCATTTTGGAATTGTCAAAATATAGATGATATTTAAAATTTTGAGGCTAGATAAAATCACCAGGGGGATGTATATAGATATAAAAAGAAGCAAAGAACTGAGCACCCAGGTACTCTAAAATTAAAATATACAAGGAAAAAATGAGCAACCTACAAAGGTAACTGAAGCAGTCAGTGAATTAGGAATTTTGTGTCTTGGAAGAAAGTAAAATAAGTATATCAAGAAGTAGAAAGTGATTAACCTTGTAAAATGCTACCACCAAGTCCAGCAAGATGATGACTGAGAAGAGACCATTGTTTTTTAGCAACACAAATGTCAAAAATGACCTTGACAAGACCAATTTCTATCAAGCGGTAAGTGTATGCCTGATTGGAGAAGGTTTAAAACAGAATGGTAGCAAAATTAAGTTCTCTTAAAGAAATTATTTGAATAAGAATTTATAGTGAAAATATTTCTGGATAGAATTTTTAACATGGACATTTTAATAGAGTTTAAGTTATGGTTCCATCTGTGTGGCAACAGCTTATTCTTTAGAATGATGTTCTACAGGAATAAGCATGCTATGAAAAAATTATGTTCAAATAAATTTCTGAAAGCTGGATTAAGATTTAAACCTTGTTAAATATGTTTCTTTATAGCTGAATGTTATGGTCTAAATATTTATGTCCCCCCACCAATTTGTATGTTGAAATTTTCACTCCCAAGGTAATGGTATGAGGAGGTGAAGCCTTTGGGCTGTGATTAGGTCATGGGGCACAGCTCTCATGAATGGGATTAGTACCCTTATGAAAGAGGCCCAGGGGAGACCATTCTCTGTTCCCCTAACCATGCCACGTTAGAATGAGAAGATCTATGAGGAGGAGGCCTATCACTAGACAGTGAATATGCTAATGCCTTGATCTTGGACTTCTCAGACTCCAGAACAGTGAGAAATAAATTCATTTTTTATAAGCCACACAATCTACGGTATTTTGTTATAGGAGTCTAAATGGATTAAGACAATAGGCTGCTCGGAGCTCTCAATATAGTAATCTATATTGTGAATCTTTGGTAGAGATGCCAAGTGTTATTTACCAAACTTACTGGACCATGGAAACATTTTTACTAAGTACTCTTAACCATATCTAAATGTACTCTTAACCATATCTAAATGGTAAAAGCTTGGTAAATAGTGACCTAAATAAAACTGAGTAAAATATAATATTTAATAAATCTTTGGAACATATGCATGAACACATGTCAAAGCAAGTATGATAGCATATATTATGCCGATATTTGTGTTGCCATTATCAAAAAAATATGTATTTGAATGAACTATGATTGAAAAAGATTATACCATCAGAGCCCATTATGATTTCCCTTCGTCTAGCCTGTATTTCATCAATATGCTTTTCTTCTTCTGATGACTGCTCTAGCTACTTGAATAACACTGTTTGTTCAGAAATATTTGACACCTACAATAGCCATCATCAAGCAATTATGAGAGGATAATTTATGAAAATGAAAAATATTTTATTCTTCCAAGAAAATAAAAGCTAGTTATTGTTACAAAAGTGTATCTTAAAAACAAGACAGTATTTAAGAACAGGAGAATCAGGCTGTGACTATTAAGATAAAGGGCAAATCACTCTTACAGTCTGCTATGGTTTGGATGCTTATCCCCTGCAAACCTCATGTTGAAATTTGATACCCAAAATTGGAGTTGGGGCCCAATGGGAGGCGTTAGGGTCATGAGGGCAGACCCCTCACAGGTGAGTGAGTTCTCACCCTATTACTTCCCGCAAGAGCTGGTTGTTAAAGAGAGCCTGCCGCCTTCCCCTGCTTACTTCCTCTCTTGGCATGTGATCTCTGCACATGCCAGGTCCCCTTCACCTTCTGCTGTGAGTGGGAGCAGCTTGAGGCCCTCACCAGACATGGAGCAGAATCCAGTTCCATGCTTCTTGTACAGGCTGCAGAACCATTAGTTATTTAAACCTCTTTTCTTTATAAATTACCCAGCTTCAGGTATTCCTTTATAGCAACACAATATGGACTAAAACCCAGTCTAATCCTTTCACTAATTGGACCAATATTAGCAGATAATAATGTCAAATAGGTTCTGATAGTTGAGTAGCGAATTAAAGTATTTCTAGTCAGTGAGGCATGGAATAAACAAACACACACACACACACACACACACACACACACACACACACAACCCTGTGCTTATTTATGGTGAAATATCCTTTGGCTTTGCAAAATAATGGGGTGAATAGAAACGGATCAAAATACTAATATAAGTGAATAATTAATCACAGGGTTTTCCTAGAATTAACTGATTTTTTTTTAGTTTGCATATATGCCTGAGTCAAAAATTACTGATCTTGTTTTTATTAATAAAACTTTACTATAAGCTTTTATAATAAAGTTTCTGGTAAGTGCCAACAAAATGGTTTTGTGTTGTGAGAGAACACAAAGGATTCACCAAAGAATAAATCATTTACAAAAGGGTGAAAGGAAGGGATAGAGAGAGGATGAGAATGAAAGGAGAGGAATGCAAAACACCAAATTTAGAAGAACAACATATAGAGCTTTGCTGGAAATAGTCACAGAGAAGCAAGCAGTATTCGGTGGGGAAGTAGAGCCAAAAGAAGTTTCCCTACAAAGCAGCAATAATTAGTTTAACAGATTTCTGAGAAACAATACCAGATGCTGAAGTCAAATGGAGCAACGTCTTCAAAGATTTGAGAGGGAAAAATGCTTTTGAATTTAGAACTGAACAGATACATTATTAATAGAGGATGATACCAAATAAAGGCATTTTGAAAATAGAAGAACTGAAAGATTACCACCTACATACCCCTTCTGAAAAAATAATAACTGTTTTTTATGCTACATTACAATGTACAAGAAAAGGTACAACATGAGAAACAAGAGACAATGTCAGCTGAGTATATATCCTAATGAAAGAATAAATAAAGCTAGAAGGAAATTGAGAGTATACAGTAGAAATTGACACTTGGAAATTTCTCTTTTGGAAAACAAAAATTTTGTTTCTTTCATGGATCTAATTGCTCAATTTACAACAAAGTTGTTTGCATTATCATGTTATGAATATTTTCTACTCAATCTACAAAGCACAAAAAATATAACTGATCAGATAATTATGTAAAATGTACCTAACATATTGGGAAATGGAAGGAGGAATAAAAGGGATAAGTGAGATAGCAGAAAAGATTAGTGTATTCTACCGTCTTTCATGGTAGCTAATCAATGGATTCTGTCCAAAGTTATAAATCAAAGACTAGTGATTTAAGCATATTATTAATATTTTAAATCTTAATGACAACCACTGGAAAATCTGATAACAGACACTGGTAACATGGTGATTTCTAAGAAATGTGACTGGAAGGTAGGGGGCTCTTCTCTTTGTACCCCTGAATGATGGCTGGGTTTTTGTTTCAGTTAGGAATCAAACTCACTTTAAATACTGTAGAATCTTGGCATTAGTGGATTTAACATTTTTGGTTTCAACTATTTGGGGCAGATTCCAAAGTTCTGTAATGTAATAATTTATTATTTTTCTGAAGCACAAAATTGAATTGCATGCCTTAGCTATCTGTTACTCATTCGGGTGGTAAGTGAGCTTGCTACTTATTCAACATCTACATATCAAAATATCTTTGAGTGGTTTGTAAGTAAAGTTATTTTTATCTTTGAGTAAAGATTACTTTAGGCATTTTAAGAGGGAAATTATTTGCTAAATGGTTTTCCCCACATTAGAGATGTGAGTCTCTTTATGGAGGTCAGGGCTGCTCGTTTTTGGCTGGGGTTGACTGCCGTTATGGCTCATTCACCTGATCCATTCTTTTGCGGCCCACCCCTTTCCACTCTACCTCATCCTGCCACAGGCAAACCTAAATTTCCCTCATTTATTTGAATACTGACTTTGCTTTTTAAACCACTGGCCTTTAGCGAGTCAAATCTACACCTGGATTATTTCCCTTAGCCTTGGCCCTGCAAACTCCTTGTTTTTACCCTTTCCCCACCAACTTGTGCTGCTGAGTTCATAAGGTTGCCTCATGGTAGAGTCTTTTTGAGTTATGATGACACATTGTGCAATTATCACTCACTAAATTAGCAGTTTCAATCAGTATTGCAAACACTTTCAACTATTCAATTTTTAAACTTAATTTCCTATTATTCGAATATAATTTCACATAATAATCACTTGAAGAAGCATTACATGATTCATTACATATATTAGGGAAAAGTCATTAAAATAAAATTCTCTGCTGACATTTCACAATTTGCTTTTAGTTACAACTAACTGTATTGATATGTAGGTAATTATTTAAAAGTGTTACAATATTTTCTTGTTTTAAATGAATTTTACCCTGGCATTTTCTAAATGGTTCTTCTAGGATAGATCTCACATTACATATTTCATAATTAGAAATGGAAGAGACTGGTATTTGCTAATCAATATTATTAATGAATATTAATTGGTTCTTTCAATTTATTTTTATCATTTACATAATAATGATTCTTATTCCCTGACACATAATCAGTAATATAGGCCCACGTAGATCTGGGACATGAGATATGGAGAAAAGTTTTTTTTTTTTTGCTTCTCAGGGAGGGTTATGATCCATTCATCTCTGTTCCCCTCTCTGTGTAGGTAGAGTAGTCTGTTGGTCAGCATAGACTAGTTGATGCTACAATAACAACCCCAAAATCTTAGTGACTTAACACTATAAAAGTTTATTTCTTGCCCATGCTTATTCAGCTACCTGGGAGGCTGAGACAGGAGCACTGCTTGAGCCCAGGAGGTGGAGACCAGCCTGAGCAACAAGACTCCATCTCTAAAAAAAAAAAAAAAGTTTATTTCTTATTCATACTAAATTTTCTCTGGGTCCAGGTGTTTTTCTAGAGCAGCAGTCTTCCAAATGATGCGCCATCAGTGCTGACTCACCAATGTGTCTACCTACGTAAGGCTTTTTCAGTTGTCAGGGAAAGAGCTTAGACTCTCATGCTGTCAAATGCTTTAGCCCAGAAGTGATATATATACTTCATCCCACTGGCCAAGTATAGTCTTATGATGCCATCAAAGAAGGAATCTGGAAGTATAATCTTTTATGTGACTAGGAGGCAGAATAGAGCTGGACAATGGGAAATGTTAGCAGTGTCTAACTCGCGGAGGTACTTTGTAGGTAACAGGGAATTCTTCAGGAGACAGATGGTCTTGAATTTTGCAATACTCAATACACACATCTCAATTCACACATCATAGTGATTGTGTCAAAGTAAAAAGGGCTGCACCAATAGACTGTATGTGTTTTCTATGCAAGAATATAATAGGTAAGGGGAATAGAACATGCTAGAGTAAAATATATTCCACACTCATTTTCTTAAACATTAAAATAGTTAGAATAATATTATCAAAATAAAATATTTCTAATAATTTTATTATAGATAAATATTATATTTTGTGTTTTTGCAAAAGGAATAGCTGTAAAACAGCCTTTCCAAAGTGTGTTATGTTTATGCTCAGAGAAAATAAGAATTTTATTGTCAAGTACGGGAAACACTGGGTTGCAAAAGTTTCCTTATTATCTGAAGATTTCTCAGAGTCTTTAATATGTTAATTTTCACTGGATATCTCAAAGAAGCAGATATAGTTTGAGGCATTTCTAAAATCTAACATCAAGAAACCTTTTTTTCAAGGAGCATCTCTCTGGACCAATTAAACTTTGGACTAGACATACCCTTAAAAATCTAATTAAAGAACAAACTTTTGTGGAGAAGGCAAACTTCTGAATACTTTACTCTAAAAGCTTGCCATGAACATTAATTAATGTTCCCTATAGAGCTACTATGGGCACTAGAGAAAATTCACGAAAAGACTGATTCGAAGAGAAAGTCATGACCTTAAAGGCACAAAGGATGTGTAGTATTACCTTGCCTTTCTTCGTTAGGAACGTTAGGAAGCTCCAGATTAAATCTGGACATTGACCTGAAAGAAAAAATACCTAGGAGACATAATATGTATGCATTTTAGAGGGCAGGAGCCTAATAGTCCTCCTTCACTTATTCTCAGACTGCCAATTAACTTCTGTGTTTGCCTGCCACCTGGAAAATGATATAAAAATTGTGAATATAAAAAGCCAGTATTGGGAAAATTAGAAACTTCATCTAGATGGAAAAAAAACAGTGCAAAGACAGTTGTGTCCATACTCATTCACAGCTGGTGCTCACAAATTGCAGTTATCTGAGAAGAACTTTCCAAGTTTCCCCGCCATCCTCCTGTAGCAGTGGCTTTATTTCCTCCGCCTGACGGAGAGTCCTTTACCATCTGCAGCCTCAGCATCTTCCCACCTACAGCTACCTTCCCTGTGTGCACTGGATCACCTTGCTCAGGGCATTCAGAGACATTGCTCCAGAGATTCCTCCCTTTTCCCATGTTATCTTTTTTTTTTAATCTTTCCATTCAATAATTTCCACCAGCAAACAAGCCCGTTGCTATTTCTGCCACATTAAAACAAATTCTTCTTTTGACCCCACTTCTCCAACCAATAGCAGTTGCATTTCTTTTCTCTCCTTTGCAGTAAAACTTCTCCTGAGAGTTTTCATTCTCTCCATTCCACCAAAACTTCTCTTGTCAGGGTTATCAACGAGCTGCATGTTGTGAAATCCAAGTCCAATCACAAATACATTGATCTCAGACCTCATCTTACACACAGTTCAACACTGTCCTCCTGATATGCTTTCTTCACTTAGCTCCCAGAATGCCGAACTCTTGGGTTTTTTGTCCACTACTGGGTGCTGCTTCTCAGTTTCTTTTGTTCATTTCTCTTCCTTTCCTTTGCATCTGCTCATTCTTTGTCCTTCCTGTCCCCTTTTCCCTCCAGGTCTGTCTTCTCTCTTCCTTTTCCCTCTTCTCCTCTTCTCTATGTTCACCTTCCCCCTCCCTTTCCTTCCCTGCTTCTTGTATCAATTCTATTTTCTTTTAGTCCCTTGGTGACCTCTTTTCATCTCATAGTTTTAATATCATCAATATGCCTACCACTTCCAAATTTCTGTCTCCAACCAAGATCCATATATCGAAAACTCCAGGTTAATATATTCAACTGCCTATAAAGTACACATTAACTCAACATGTCCAATATGGATTTATCGATAGTCCAACTCTAACCTGCTCCATCTCAGCTGATTGCAAATCCATCCTTCCAGTTGTTCAGGTTAAAACCTTGGAGAGATTCTTGATTTCCATCAGTCTCTTGTACTTGCTCCCCATAGCCAATCCCATTGGTTACACCTTTAAAATATTTTCAGCATCTCACAACTTCTTCTCACCTCCAATGCTAATACCACCATCATCTTTCATGCGGGTTATTAGGTAAAACTATATTTCCATTTTTTAGACCTTATGGTCTGTTATCAAGCTAGTAACAAAAATTGTTCTTTTTAAAGGTAAATCAAAGCTTATTTCCCTGCCTAAAACCTTCCATTTACTCCCATTTTATTCACAGTAAAAGCTAAACCATTTACAGTGGTCTATAAAGTTCTAGGTAATCAGCCCACCCTCCTCCTTACCTTACTAGTTTATCTTCTGTCCTATTCCCCTTGTTTACTCTGTTCCTGCCAGACAGGGCCCTTACTCTTCCGGGAACACGACAGGTGTGCTTCCTGCTTTGGGCCTTTGCAGGAGCTGTTCCCTCTGGACCATTCCTCCATGACGTGGCCAACCCCTCCAACTTCTTCCAGTCTTGGTTTACATGTCACCTTTCCAGTGGGACTTCCTGACCACCCTACTTCATACCATACTGTATCACTACCTTAATACCTCCTCCTCCACACTCCCCGTCTGTCTACCTCACTCTGTTTTTCTTTTTTACACATCACTTATCATCTTATTTTGTTATGAATTATGTTATTATCTGTTTCCTTCTGGTAAAATGTAAGCTGTAAGCTGGGATCTTTGTTTTGTTCACTGTTGTATCTCATGTACCCAGATCTGTGACTGGCATAGAGTAGAATCTCAATAACTATTTAGTGAATGAGTGAATTAGATGTATTATAAGATGTGTATATCTCATAATTCAATTATCTGAAACATTACAAAATCCTTTATTTACATGATAAAATAGGTTTATCTGAATTGAGATGTCTTGATTCTACCAAATAAATGACATCTATTGATAAAGACATTGCGATACTGATTTAGTCATTCACCAAATGTTTTTTCAATCCCAAATGATAACATCTCTTTTGCTATAACTTTTCTATCATTATTTTTCTTTCAGACATTTCAGTGTGAGAAAATAACTTCTGTTCAAATGCCATTGTCCAAACTGTTAGAGATACTATCTTATAAGGAATTATGGTCAGAGGGGGACAAAATCAGTTTATGTATCAATACTGGTGGACTTTCAGATACTTACAAAACTAAGACACAGCCTCTCAGTTATAAGATCAGAGGAGAACTTTAAAAATTTTTTATTGAGTTAAAAAGTTAAAATCAAGTGTTAACTATTTTTATATAGACTTCCTTTTCTGAATGGGGACATGTGAGTTTATCTTTTAAGGACCTTTAAAAGAATAAATTCTTCCTGTCCCAACTCCTTTGAACTGTTTATATTGGCACAGTGACTTACACATGCAATTTAAATTTCACACTCAAGCCATAATAAACAATGTATTGAAAATTTACTCTATCAGTAAGTAGAAACAAAATAATTCTGTCCTTTCCAGTACTTCTAGAATATTTAAAAATTGATCATATAAGAGATCAAAAGAAATCTCTGTGAATTTATATTTACATAATTTGTGTATTTCAGCTGGCACTGCTAAAAGAAAAGACTGATGTAAAAATGATATTGCCAAGGGCTAACATGGGACCTGGGAAAGGTTCAGAGACGATTTCAGAGCCATTTAGCCCTGGATCTGGCTATACCTGATGTCAATCTTCTTTGAACTCTTCAGTTATGTGAGACAAAAAAGGTCTTCTTTTGCTTACACCAATCTAACATTTGCCACTCAGGTGAACCATTCATCAAGTGTTAGGAGCAGCCAGGAGTTATTAATACATTGACTTGTCCCATAGAAGGAAGGAAGAAGACAGGAACACAAGGGAAGACAATGCTTACATAGCAAGATGGAAGTGTGCTGCCCTGGTGAAGAGAGGAATCCCTTGAGACTGGGAGGAAGCAGGGTGGCTGATTAATGAGGGGCAGAGCTTCCCTTTCCACTCAGCTGTCCTGGCGGACTCCGTGGACAAGTGCTTTAGCTTTAACAGCAGCAGGGGGAGCCCCTGTGACCAATCCTGCTGTCAATGTTGGCTGCGAGACTCCCGAAATGTTGTGCCATGGCCTAATAGGATTATTCAGTTGTCCCAGCACACTGTAAAAATATTTTTATTTTCACTGTGTTTTCTGATGAACAAGGAGATTGGAAAGCACCAGAAGAGGATTACCATGTGAACCTTCTATCATATAGCCCGTAGTAGGTGAATTATCATCCCCCAGAGATGCCCACGTCCTAATCCCCAACATCTGTGAATGTGTTCGGTTACCTGGCAAGGGGGAATTAAGGTTATTAATCAGCTGACTTCAAAATGAGGATATTATCCTGGATTATCACAGTGGGCCCAACATAATCCCAAGAGTCTTTAAATGGGAAAGAGGGAGAAAAAAGAGTCAGAATCCGAGATATGGCATCATGGTGAGAAAGACTGAACCTGCCATTGCTGGCTTTGAAGAAGGAGGAAGGAGCCACTAACTAAGGAATGCAGGCAGCCTCTCAAAGCTGGAAAAAGCAGGAAAGTGGATTCTCTCCTGTGGCCTCTAGAAAGGATCATAGGCCTGCCAACACCTTAATTTTAGACCAGTAAGGCCCATTTTGGACTTCCGGTGTCCAGAATTATAATGTAATAAATTTTTGTTGTTTTCAAGCCACCAAGTTTTTGGTACTTCATTACAGCTGCAATAGGAAACTAATACAGTGTCTCATGGAGGGCAGAAGATCAGTGCTTGATGGCAAAATCAGGCAATGGGAAGAGGATTAGTAATGACAACCACAGATGTGGACTGAGGGCCAGGCCTACCGCATGTTGTTGTCACCATATTAGTCGCAGGATTCTTGTGCATTTCTTGGAGAGATGGCAGTCCTTTTTCTGGAGGAGGATTTCTACTATTTGAAGTTCACACACTTCTTTTTTTTTTTTTTTTTTAGAGGCAGTGTCATACTCTGTCACTGTCACCCTGGCTGGAGTGCAAGGTGTGATCACAGCTCACTGCAACCTCAAACTCCTGGACTCAAGCGATCCTCCTGCCTCAGCCTCTCTAGTAGCTGGGACTACAGGCCACCATGCCTGGCTAATTTTTTTTTTTTAGAGACAGGGTCTTGCTATGCTGCCCAGGCTGGTCTCAAACTCCTGGCCTCAAGCAATCCTCTTGTCTTGGCCTCCCAAAGTGCTGGGATTACAGATGTGAGCCACCATGTCTGGCCCACTTTTCGCTTTTGACATTATCCTCACCAGGAATAAGCACTATTCCATCTGCGTTGATAACTGTCACTAAATTTTTGTGATCTCTTTTTCAATTTGCATTCACTTTGAGAAGAACCCAATTAACTACAAAGCTCATCTCTTCTCCTGTTCCTGACCACCTCTATTACCTCCATGAATGTCATTAGGCCCAGCCCCTTCCAACCCTCCTTTCATCCTCATTTCTGCAGACATCCTCTTGTCCTGCTATCTTAAAGGCGCAGAACATCTTAAAAGCTTATGAATTTATCCTCCATTATGGTTCCAACTAGTCCTCTTACTCTCTAAGCCCTGCTTGTTGCAATTTGCTTAAAGCTTTCTTTTTATTTCATTCTCTGACCTATACTCTTTCTTATGACTATTTTTTCACTGAATCCTGAGTACCACATTATTGCAAATAATTATCATTTTTCTATTGACTGCCCAAAGCTTTTAATTATAAGTTGATTTGTAACAGTTTATATAGTTTTGCTGCATAATAAAAGTGAAGAAACATTAAATTCAATTTCATTTCAAATGGAAGCATACTACTAATTGGGCTGAAAAGCTCTTATATTGATGGTACCTAGTCACATTTTTGCCAGACAGTCTTTTCTCTTTACCCAGCTCCTATGAGTAGTGACAGGAAGCTGAAGACCAAACTCTCAGACACTTAATTTTGCTTGTTGACAGTGACTGGGTGGTCAGTTGCTCTTTTTCACGTATCTTGAAGTATTTTCCACAATAAAATACAACATAAAGAGTAACTTTGCAGTCTTTAGTGCTGCTATTATTTCTTATAAAAATCATTTGGATATATATTGGTTGGATTGTAGTTTAAGGTGTTGCATTTGTTTTAATCAGAGAGATTAAACACTGAACTGCCCAGGGCTGAAAACTTTTTTTCAAAATGGTTAGATTCTTCATTTTTTTCCACTATTACTTGCAAAGAAGATAAAATCACCCTTATTCTATTTAGCCTGTTGCCTGAGGGACAGATTTTTTTCATTTAGTTTCACTGATGCATTAGCATTTGTGACACAGCAGAAGCTGGAAGATTACAAATGTCTGTAATTGTTTGCATTGCTGTAGGGAATATAATGTTGTTAATATCTATTACTGGATTAAATGAATGAATTAAGTAGCCAGAAACAAATATGATTGTCAAGCATGATTTAGTTGGCATATAGCTTTAGAACAGCTGCCAAATTTAATATGTAGGGTGGAGGAGGGTTTAAAAACATTTGCAAATACCAATGTGAGACGCCTCTGCTTCCCCACTAGATGGAGGCCTTGCTTTGCTTTAGAGCTATGGACAGCCCGGATGCTGCAGTGTGGTATAAAATGAATATAAAATGAATACAGTTCTACAGATTTTTTTCTTTTCCTTCTATGTTCCTTTGCTCTATTTCTATTGTTAAATATTATTTGTGCTGCGTGCATGCTTTTGCCCTTTGGAGTGGGCCATAAGAGAGGATCCAATCAGGAGGAGGGCAGAGTGGGGAAACCAGAGGGTAAAAATGGTACCAGCATAAGCTCTGCTGTGAGGGAGGCTGAGCTTGGAATTTAGTTCCTCCCATTTTCCCCATTAGTATCCCCTGCCTTGCTCTTGGGTGCAAAGTTGTGCATGGCTGCCTGGGGCCCCTCTTCTGTGGGCATTCCTGATATATTTCAAAATACACCTTTACAATGTCCCATTTCCTCATATAGATTCAGATTCATATTTGGGTTCATCTAATACTATACTCATTGAGCAGCTTTCATGTACCAGGCACAGTGCCAGTCACTTTCACATCAACCATCTCATTCTTGCAATTCTGTGGGGCAGAGGTTATGACCCATTTCTCAGCCAGGTGGCAGTCAGCTATTCTGGGAAGGTAATATGCTAAAAATGTTTTCTAAATTGGCATGCTGCAGACATTTCCATAATATTTCAAATATTGTGGCCCAATAAATTTAGATGATGTGGTGACAGACATTGTTAAATAGGTCTTTTTACTGCAGGATTCCCTGAATCTTCAACAGTGACTTCTGACAGTTGGACATCCTCATCCTGTCCCCCATCAATGATATTTCTGTTACCTTCAGATGTAAAACCCTTCCTTATGTGTTTCTGGTGTCTAAGGACCTCCTGCTAGAGCATGAACATTCTTCTGGAAGATCAACTGTTCTCATTACAAATGCTACGTAGGATACCCCTAGCTCTAGCTAGCATCTCCATAGCACTTATGGGGAAGAAAGGGACCAGGAGGCAGCCACATCCCAGGACAGCAGATGAACAGTCAACCCTCCTTGCATGAAGCATGATGCAAGCAACCCACCACAGTGTCTTTATTGTGTCAGTTTGCATGGCGTATATGTTACGAGGTCAGTACCTTCAGGTACTCCTCAGTTTTTATGAGTGGTATTACCTGGAAAGTTCTTCTCCTCCAATATCAACCTCTGAATTATGGATTGTGGGTTGTCCCAAATGTAATGGCTGTATTTATTGGAGATCATGGATGTTAACATATACTTTCTCAACTAAAGACTGAATTGTATGAGATATTAATACATAATAATGTTTAAACAAATCAAATACTGTAACAATAGGACTTATGGACATAGAGAAAATAAAGCTATGAGCTTCCCAATTCTCCAAGGGCAAAGATCTTTGGAGCTCTGCCAAGAGAAATGCTGGAGTCAGCCTCCGTAAGACCTAACATCACCTCACTGATTACCTGACTTGATGATGGGCTCAGCTCATTGGCTCTTTTCCTCTCTCTTGGTGATTTTTTTCAGAATCAAGGGGACTTTTGGCCTTCTGTGTCCCTTAACTTTGGTCAGTGCCAGTGCAGTCCACAGATTTCAGTGGCTGAATCTTGAGACAAAGGGTTGGGGTTTAGATTTCTTTTTTCCTAGAAGGCCTTTGAGCTACTTAAACACATTTGTTCATACCCTCCAGCAACCTTCAGTATTTGGCACAATCCCCATAATGTACATGTATAGTATTTATTACATTTCTGCATCATTAGACATCTTATTATCAAAGGCCCCAAAGAAGCCAAAGAAAACTTCCTCTTGTTACAAGAGGCTAAATGCAACTCTTCCTGTTGTCTCAGAGAAAGGCGGAGGCCTCAAAGTCTGGGAGCGATACAGTGCCCCTCAAGGACTCCCACATTCTAAAGCAAAGGGTCAGACATGCCAAGACACTGCGAAGTCTGCTTCCACTACCATTGTTCAATGCCCACTTCTGGACTACAGAAGAGAAATGAAGAAGATTCATAGAGAGGATTACTTTGTAGAGTAGACACTTATCCCCAGTCCTGCCTGTCCCCTGCCTCCCATGCCAAAGATGCACTTCAGGAAAACTGCCAGGATAACTTGATGGTGTGCCTTCTAAAGTGTGACAATCATTGGAACTGACTTCATGTTGAAAGGTCTCAAGGGAGGGGCTGTGGCTAGAGCTGCCCCGGGAGAGGGAGGAGGCGGGGGAAGAGACAAGACTGTGCTGGGAATGGCTTCCTCTTCCAGGGTTTGGGCAGCAAGGAGGCATCAGTGTTTGTCTAGGTATGGACACTGTGGACAGCAACTGGATTGGGTTGCCTTGAGAGGGTCCCCATCCTAGATGGCTGCCTCTGGGGTCAAAGTCACCCCTACATAAGAGCAGAACACTGGAAGCTGGGGGGCTGAGCAGGAAGTCGAAGAGCACCTGCTGGGGGAGTTCCCCAGTATCAGGGAACTACGGAGAAGAGATCCTTGCAGTTATGGAAACGGTCTCTGAAGAGTCTACCAAAGTCTCCCACAGAATTCTCTTCGGCCATTCGCTCATCCAAGTGGACCCCAAAGCATGATGACGACTGTACCCAGGTGGTAGAACTTTTGTGCCCTTCCCACTTCTCCTTCTCTCACTTAGGTCCCACCTGAGGGGCCCAGAGCATTGTGGCAAGTAGAGTAATGAGTGGGCCATGCTTTCTGCTTCCCCACTGCAGGTTTTCTGGCCTAAGGGAGGAAGCGAGGAGTAAAACTGGATAAAAGACTGAAGTTTTAGTATTAAATTTGGCCAGATATTTTATTGCCTACAATGCTCAGAGGACTTTCAGCAATCTGAGACTAACCTGAAAATCTGCAGGGCCTACCCAGGATTTCCTTCAGGAGCACAGACGAGCAAGCTGTGCGAGCCAATGCGAAGAGCTGAGGGAAGGAGAAACAGCTACCTCTGCTTGCACTCTACATCCTGTGGGGCAGTTTGTCCAACAAATTGGTTCTACTGGGAGGAACTATTCAGGTGGCATTGACTCAGGAAGTGGCTGAAGCTGGTCCAATTGCCTCAGTCAACAATGTCCTGAGGAAAGACTCCAGGAGGCGCTGGACAAGTCTATTGTCTTGATTGTGGTGATGGTACTGTGGGTGAGCGCATGTGTCCAAACTCATCAAAATGTATACATTCGATATCTGCAGTTCTTGGTGTACCAGTTATACCTCAATCAAACACCCACTGGTGGGCAAAGAGAGTAAATCCAGGGCCTGGAAGTGAGTTTTTGATCGTGTATAGATTTGTCTTTTCCTTTCTTCTCAAAGACCAGAATTATAAGATGTAGGGAGAGTTACAGAGATAGACTCTCACAACTCAGTTTATCGACTCTCTCTGTCAGTGTGGTCCTCGCTGCACTCCCCTTATTATATAGGTAGTTTTGAGGTCAGTTTTCTCCCTATGTACACAGTGGTGCACAGGTGCCATCTCCTATTTCCTCAGCTCGCTCAGTAGTAGAAATTAGTTCTAATTTAGCCCTTTTTATGAACTTACTAATTTGTTCATAAAATGTGTTCATAAACTTCTACAGCCATGGTCCACCCTTAAGCAATTAAAGATACATAAAATGAACATTTTCTGGCTCATAATGACTGAATGAAGTAGCTCAGGGCCTAAGGTGAAACTGAGGCTCCCCCATCCAGCATTAACCAGCAATGTTAATTGATAATCCTTGGCAGTTATGCTTAGCATTTTGCAAACATTAATGAAACCTCATAACGCTCTTGCGAGGCAGATGTTGTCATCTCTGTTTTTTACAGACGAGGACACTATAGGAAAAAGATTAAAAAGCTGAATGATAAAATACCTAAGCCTTTTTCTTTTCATAGTCACGTAAGGGGAAAATGGGGACAAATACATTGTCTCTCCTTTTCTACTCCTCTTTCCTCCAACGAAAAGGCCGCTTGGAATTTTAAGGACATTTTTGAAACAGCATTACTTTTTATTTTCCTTTTGCCCAGGTCTTTGAAGAATTTAGAAATCTAGAAAAATCTAGCCCCGTAATTAAAATGTGAAAACAAAAGCTATATGTAGCAGAAAAACATCCCACTAATGTGATTTCCTTGTGGTGGATCGACAAGTTCGAAGCAGTAATGCATGTTGCCATGGGCACCGGATTCTATTTGCTCTGCTGGTTCATTTTACTTAGCTGCTGAGGGAGGAGGGTAGCATCCAGCCAGGGATCACTGATCACTGTGAGAATAGATTTGTAATTTTATGTAATACCTTCTCTTTATAAATCTATACAGATAACAGCTGCAAACTGTTTGTAGACACTTTAGGGGCAGAGTTTTCAGAGTCTCTTAGGAATATAGACTGCAGATGGGGGCACGGGGGTACCTTTTCTCCCTTCTCAAACATCTCATCCATAACAGGCTGTAAATAAATATTTGTCAAAAAGATGGGAGACGGATGAATGGATGACTCATCATGTACTAGCTGCCCGAATTAAACTTTGCGTTTATGGGGAGAGGGTTGGGACAGAAATTGTGATGCGGAAGAGAAGGCAGGGAAAAGAGGGGAATGTCAGGAGAGAGAAGCAGACATTCTGGAGTAGTTTCTAATCATCGGGACACAGGGACGCAGAATTAAGTCTGTCCTTTGGCAGAGCCAGAGGTAGAGAGAGCAAGAATAAGTCAGACAGATATTGAGTACTGCTTTTCCTGAGAACACTGGAGTCAAATACACAAAAAGCAATTGGACCGGCGATGTTATCTAACTCTCTTCCTTCATGAGACACTTAGAGCATCTAACAGGAAGTCAGAAATGGAGGAAAAAACTCGTCCCATCTGGAGGGGCAGGAATGGTTTCCTGGCGCTGAACCAAAGAATGAAGTTTTGCTTCATTTGTTTCAAGTTCTCCGGGCCAGGTGACTTTCGTTTCGAATTATGCATTTTCCTTCCCTGACGAATGAAGCCTCCTGCCACTGCCTTCAGATCAGGAAAGGCTCCTGCTCCTGCTATGCAGCAGCAAGCATCTCACAGTTTAACATGATGGCTCCGGAACTGCAATGGAAGTGGCAATATTTCGTAGTGATTTTCTCCCTTCCTTCTCACTCCTCCCCCCATGTTCAGTGTTGTCTAAGCAAATTCTGGCAGGGTCTTTTGTATCTGCATGATGCCTAAGTAAGCAAAAGGCAGGATAAAGCAAATGTTTCTGAATTTCCATATATCATGACCACAAATTGTAGTTTCAGCTCTTTTGCTTGATGCAAATAAGCTGACAGATGTATATCATTGGCAGCAAATCTTGTAACTGACATGGCCCTGTCTGCTGCTGAATATATGTTTATATTTTTCCTGGGAAGGAATAAACTGTGAAGGAAAATTAATTGGTGTTAATTCTGCCTGACCTCTCTGCCTCTCTGCTCCAGGTTCATTGCCCCCATGCCCCCACCCCCTTACCTTTTCAGAGCTCCAGTCCCCAGAGGCTAAGGCTTGGCTGCCCCCAGGGTTCAGGTCCCTCCTCTCAGTTGAGTTTCACTGTTCTTCCCTCCTTCACGCATTTCCTCCTCAACTCCCCAATCAACTGCTACCAGCTACTTATCCTTTTCAGTTCTTCTTTGGCCTTTGTAGGTAAATGTTTGATGATGACTTCGGAGTGTCTGACAAATGAATTTACAAGTATTAAAAGATAATAATAAAATAGGGCATAATTTCTTAAACAATCCCATGAAAATCTTCCTACCCTAGAAAAAAGCGAATGAGTATCTTAAAAGGGGCTTAGGGCTGATGGAGGGGAGGCAGGGAAACAGGGTTCCTGGAAAGAAGGCCTCAGGGAAAGTGCTTAAGAATCTGTTTTAAATTGCTTACCATTTAGATTCCTTAATGCCCTAACCCTTCCAGAATTTCCAGCAAAATGCACTTTCTAGAAAGATACATCTTTTTCATCCTGTACTTTTGCAAACCCCCAGCATGCTGCTACGTACTTCTGAAGGTGTGCAGAAGTAAATTTTTAATTCAAACAAATTTATCATTTATCCTATCCTTTGAAACATTTTATTGGTATAAATATACATCATGAAGGTCATATTTGCTTTTGTAAACTCTTCAAATAACACAGAAGAGTGCGAAGAAAAATGTTCCCTCTTCCCAATTCTGTTCTTTTAGAGGTAATCACTAATAATTTGCTGCTTATTCTTTCAGACTTTAAAAAATACATATCATTAGATGGCCTATATTATAAAATACTTTAGTTTGAATGTTTTAGCTTTATTCAGTACCATAGGGCTGATTAGTTAACCTTTGACATTCTCTAATCAAAACAACCTAGACTCCAGGGATGGTTAGTTGCCATTGAAAGACTAATCAGAAGGCCACACTCTAGAACTGTTGCAAGCTTTCCAGTTTTTACTGAATTTTTTTTTTTTAGTATAATGGACATTAGAAATAATTTTTCCTTAGTGAAATTACTAGTGTTCAAGATGTGTGAATTGGCTAGAAATACTATGTAGGCACCCCTGCCCTTGGTGAACAGGGAACAAGAATGTAGTTGAGGACAATCCTATACCCTTTGCGTGGCACATTACATCTAAGATTCCATTCTGTCCTGTGTGCAGCTATAAGGGAGAATTTTATCATTCACCTACTAGGTCTGCCGGGTACTGTAGGTAGACTATCGTCACAGCTGCCACTAGTGAACCTTTAATACAAGATCAGTTGGAGTGTCTAAAAGAACAGAGAACTGGCACTTTGACCTAAGAGAAGAAATCATGACTGTGTTTGTGCCTGTCCGCTAACAAATCTTTGTCTTCTCAGCAAAAGCACCCGTGAGACCTGCTTTCATTATACCCCTTGGTGAGGCAGTTGTAGAAGAGACCTGAACTATCACCTACTTCTAATCTTCAGAGGCTACAACTATCTGTCAAAAAATACCTGATGATTGTGTACAAATTGGTTCAGATCAGTTTCTAACACACGCATAATCATATAAATAAATAATAAATATATATTAAAATATATGCTCATTTAAAAAAACAACAAAAATAAGATTATATGATATATACTGTTTGTTCAAAATATGTTGTAGAGTAAATATTTAATTATGGAAATTTTGGGTACCTGCAGGATACCAGTGGAAGTGATTTTGGGGTAACATGGGCTTTTGTAAAATCTCAAATTTCTATTACATAAGTGAATGTTTGTTCTGCCAATGAGCTGAATTATCTCTTCACAGCAGGCCAGGCATTTAAAAATATTTATTTATTTTCTGCTTTTAATAGCAAAAACATTCATCATGGAAAGACTGAAAAATATAGAAGAAAATTAAATCATTCATAATCCCCTCATTAGAAGATAAGTTACTGACAATTTGATGTTTTGTTCTGTTGTGAGTGTATGTGTGTGTGTGTGTGTGTGTGTGTAGGCATCTTATAAATAAAATCATACTGCCGGTAGAATTTTGTACCATGATTCTTTCACGTAACATTATATAGTGAGCATTTCCCCAGGTCATTAAAATGACTCAAAAGCATAATTCTATGGTTGTCCAATAATTCTACCATATTGATATAACTAAACCATTTCCCTGTCATTGGACATTTAGATATCCAGGTTTTGTTTTGTTTTAATATTATCATGTTGTGACTTAGTATGAAAAGCTTTGCTTTCATCTCTGATGCCAGAATCCTGAGTATTGTTTGGAAAGCATAGTTTATATATGACCCATTTCACCCTTGCTCATTCATCTATCATCCTCCAAAAATAAACAAACAGAAAACTCTGTGACCTCATGCTCTGCCATTTAGAAATATTTGAAAGGTTTTCAGAAAAAAAATTAGAATGTTCTAAAAGAGTACTGTTAGTGTTACAAGCTATGGTTTTGTTTTGAAACAAAACAAGAAAAGAATAAAAAAGGAAAAAAATCTTTTCATTGTCTTTCTGATGGCTGGTTCTATTAAGAGTGGATTTAGGATTCCAGTCTAACTTAACCACCACTTAGCTCCTCGCTCAGGGTCTGTTTCTGCTCCATTCTCTCCCAGTGGGTCTGCTGTATCCTGGCATTACCTTGCCATCCACTGAAGCACCATCCCTTCAGTCGCTGAGTTCAGATCACGCCTTGCTCTTTTGTTCCTGTTCTTCTGAGGGGAAATAAACATTCAAAGCTTACGTGTGATGCCCAGCAGCTGCCAGTGATACCATGGAGCACCCCGGTCCCACGCGCTACAAAGCAGGGGTGAGGCAGAGCAGGCAGTCTTGTTTCACAGGGCGCAGAGAGACTCACGGCTGTCCTCTGCCAGCCCTCTTCTCCTCCGAGTCTGTAGAGTGACAGTTTCTGTGGGCTCAGAGTAGATGTTGGGAAGCTTTCTAGAGTCCTCTGACCCTGGAAGCTGCTAATTAAAGTACCACCAACATGCTTCAGGCGTCTCTGAGCTAGTTACCCGTACATTTTAAAGAGCTGACCTTCCCGCTTTCTGTCTCTTGTACCCCATGGTGAGTGCCGTGGGTGGTCAGCAAATAATAACAGTTAATAACCTTTTCCTATTCTTTCAAACCGCTACAGAAATGCAAATCGCTGCCTTCAGAAGCAAGCACACAGGCCTGTGAATTTGATATCAGCAGGGATTACCAATGAGTCATGTTTGATGTTGTAAAAACTATTCAGGTAGGAAGGCAGAGTGCTGGAAGAGGAGGATACCGAGGGGAGAGCCTCCCTTCCCTGCATGTTCGGTTATTGAAGAGCACACAGCACACAAGCACACACGCCCCAACCCACAAAAACAGACAGTTATGTAAAATATATGCCAAAATCTCCTCAGGAAGGAAAACTAAACTCTTCAAAATCAAATGCTTATCACAATGCTGAAAAGAATAAGTCTGTAAGGTGGGAAGCGGTGTTAATATGTTGGCGAGTGCCAGAACTCACGCGGATGTGTGTTATTTATGCCCTTAATTGTTATTTCCAGTAGGTGCCTGGCTGTCAGTGCACATGAGTTAAGTACTGTAAAATAACAGATGTCACACATCACGAGAACATCAGGGAGTCAATACAAGCAGCAGTGTAAATCTCATTACCTCAGATGCTAAGGAAAAGATGAGAAAGTACACAAAAATAGACAAGCCTGTGGCTGTAATTTATAAAACAAATGATCTCATTTGAATATGTTCTATAGTAATTATGTATCTGCACTGAGTACACTAAGAGAAAAGCCATCTTGGAATGATAGAGCCTATTTGGGTAATTGTAGTGAATTCTTATAATTTTATGTTGCCTGGGCATCCATTTTGAATACAAATTTAACTTTTGCATACCAGAAACAGGGCTCAGTCACCCCTGACAGTTTCCAGTTCTACACCACACCCAAGTGGTCCAAGCTATGGCCAGAGGTAAGAACCCAGAGGCGTCTCTCCAGCCTAGCTGGGCTCCCTGCCTTGCACGGCTTCCTTTAAATGGATTGTTCAGACATTTGCCCACAAACTTAAAGTGGCCCACACTCTGTTCCCTTACGTACACTACTACCTGCCACGCACTCTTCTCTCTGCCTGACTCTTCCATCTTGCCTCACGTGACTCGGCGACGGAGGACTGCCTTCCTGACTCATTGGGCCCTCCCTGCCTAGGATCTGTAAGTAAAACTCTGCGAACTTATTTCCTATTGTGGTGGTGCATTGAGTTTGCACCTTCCGTCTGAAAACCCTGCCCCAGGCCAGGTTTTCTGGGACACTGGGAGAGGCCAAGGTCAGGCTCCCAGTGCTAGAGTGATGGTTGGGCAGGCATGAACTGGACACGGGTCAGACAAGAGCCACAAGGGGATCTGCCAGTATAAACAAGTGTCCGTTGTGAGGGACCAGTCCCAGCCCCTTGGTCACAGATCAGAGTAGGAGGCGTTAGGCTGTCTGTCAGGTAAAAGAAGTATCCGGTGAAAGGCCCACTGTAAACCCCCACGCCCAGCTCCCCTTCATTTCTCCTTGGGGCAGGATTGCTAGCTGCTCTGGTACTGGAACCCTGATTTAGCTAAGGACTCTCAAGACAGTAACAAAGTTTCCTTGATTCATAAAGGAAAAAAGAAACAGGGGAGAATGAGTAAGAGAATAAATGAGTGTCAAAAAGGGAGACAACCAGGCAGCCAGTAACATTTTCTAGTGAAAGGTGAGCGAGATGCAAGAACAAGACTCGGGAGAGCCTTGGATGTAAATGTTAAAAGCATCAGGAATGATCTGGCGGGAGAGGATGTGCCCGTGGGGTTTACAATGTAGCTCCGAGTGACGGTGATGAGGACACCACAGACTGAGAGTTTACAAAGGCTTAAGGGGGCTCAGAGATTTGAGCAAAAAATTTAACAAAACAAGATTCAACTGAGAGAAGTGAACGCAAACACATCTGTGGAAAATAATCTTAAATAAAGATACCCAGCTGGGGAAAAATATGTGTCAAGCCTGGACCTGGTGTGAAAGCAGATAGTAAAGTCTATCTGAATTGCAAGGTATTACAACAGCTCAGGAAGGTGAGAATTCCCTTTTGGGGTTTTAAATGCAGAGGTGTCTCATTATGAAGTACTGACAAAGGAATTCATGTCTCTCTTTACAAATAGAATGAAATCCTCATTACATATCTGAATAAATGATTTCTTGTTCACAACGTAAAGTACATTTTGGGGTATGTGAATATGCACAGGTGGGTGAACTGCTCTAACTCCAACTATCCTTTCTAGTTAAACAATTTTATAGAAACTTGTCTATACCAAACTGTACTTTTCAAATCTTAAGGAGCTATTTAATAATAATAGCAGGTACTATGTAGCTGGATGCTGTTGTAGGCACTTTATATATTTAAGTCATTAAATCCTCATAACAAATCCCCAAATGATGCAATTGTCCTTCCCCTCAACAGACAGGGAACCAAGGTACAGAGTTTAATGACCTTCCCTTGGTCACAGATTAAATAAATGGTCATTCAGGGATTCAAACCCAGACAGACTATCTCCCAAGTTCATGCTCCTTTAGAACTACACAGATTTCCTGTCTGGGGACAGAAAAGGAAGCTAACTAGATAATTCCCTTTAATTTGGCAGATACACTTGCTTTCTGAATGATACTGGACATATCCCCAGCCTCCACCATCCACTCTAGTGTATGTCTTCCTCTCTCCTCACTCCCATGTATCCAGTTCCCCTCCAAGGGTAAACCATGTAGTCTGCAGGACATGGGGTCTTATGTCATATTTTGTGCTCCAGCACCCAGGCATTCATCATCTTTGGCCTACTGAGTTGCAATGGTCTTTAAAAGACATTCTGAAAACTATGAAGAGCCCATATAGATCTAAGAATCCTAATGACCTTTGTCATTTAACTGAGAAATTAGAATTGCAGTTAATTTTAGGAGATTAAAAAAATAACTGTAGTAGAGAATTTTTGAAAATTACTCTGTGCAAACATATATAAATACAATATATTATTTATAAAATATCAGTTTCTTTGGGGATACTCTTTGTCTCCCCAGAATCTCAAAGCCTAGATGGTTGCCCTCATAACTGCGTTTTGAAGGAATCTATAAGACCATGACTGACTCAGAATACATTTTCCACTGGCCTGCCATGGTGCTTTTCTTCTTTCCTCCCTGGCCTAACGGTCTCAGCATTAGTCACTATTTGTGTTATTTAACAACAGCACAGAGCCTCTGAAAGATCATTATTCAAATCCACGTGTGATGTATGATGAGTCTCTTATAACTGATCAAGTTCCCCTCTGTTGGCAGCTATGAACCTCCGAGCCAGAGAGAGTTGTGACCCAGCTTTAGTAAGTGTATCACCGCCTTTTATTATCTTGACATCTTTCCTATTTTTATCATTTGCTGAATTTCTTTTTTTTTTTTTTTGAGACAGAGTCTCACCCTGTTGCCCGGGCTAGAGTGCTGTGGCATCAGCCTAGCTCACAGCAACCTCAGACTCCTGGGTTCAAGCGATCTTCCTACCTCGGCCTCCCAGAGTGCTAGGATTACAGGTGTGAGCCACTGCGCCTGGGCCAAATTTCTTAACTTATAATTTTACTCTTACGTGTTGAATTTCCCACTGAAAGTCATATGAAGTCCTATCCCCCAGTACCTCAGTGACTGTGTTTGGAGATGGGGTCTTTAAAGCAGTAATTAAGTTAAAATAAGGTCATTGGGGTGAGCCCTAATCCATTATGAGTGGTGTCCCTATGAGAAGAGGGGACCAGAACACAGACACACAGAAGACAGACTCCGTGAAGACAGAGAGAAAGCGGCCATCTACAAGCTAAGGAGAGAGGCCTCAGAAGAAACCAGCCCTACTGACACCTTGCTCTCGGACTCCCAGCCTCCAGAATTGTGAGAAAATAAATTTCCCTTGTTTAAGCCTCCCAGTCAGTGGTACTTTAGTATGGCAACCTGTTATGGACTGAATTGTGTTCCTCGCAAATTCATATATCCAAACCTCAACTTCCAGTGTGATTATATTTGGAGATAGGGCCTGTAGGGAGGTAATTAAGGTTAAATGAGGTCATAAGGGTGGGGCCCTAATCTGATAGGACTAGTGTCCTTAAAAGAAGAGGAAGAGACTCCAGAGATCTCTCTGCACAGAGAAGAGGCCATCTGAGGACAACAACAGGAAGGCAGCTGTCTACAAGCCAGAAAGAAAGGCCTCACCAGAAACCAACCCCAATGGTACCTTGATCTTAGACTGTCAGCCTCCCAAGCTGTGCAAAAATAAATTTCTGTTGTTGAAGCCACCCAGTCTGTGGTATTTTGTTATGTTGTCCCTAGAAAACTAATATATAGCTCTAGCAAACTAATACATTTACTTTGTTCTATTGTTTTGATTTTTTTAGAGGCGCCTTAAATCTTCTTTGGAACAAACCATGTTTGTATTTATTTCATTTTTAGAGATGAAAAAGTAGCAAGTATTAGCCTGTTTTAAACTGCAAATGCTATGATAAGGAAAAAAGATATCAAAATGTACAAGTCAGCAAGGGCTGGCTGGAGAAAAGTTTTAATTCTCGATATTATTGAACTTTATCTTCTTAAGCAAAATAGAGTATTAAGCTCATAATTATTAAGCTCCACTTCTCTGAGTGAAGCTTAGGGGTAAATAAGTCAATGAAGATGAACCCTGCTTTTTGGGGGAGTGGGGGTAACTAGGAGAAGATAAACTAGAAAACTGAGTCTGAGCCTCGGTCTGGCACTGCTGTGTTTGGGACATTTCTACCATTCACAGAAACTGACTGGCCTTTTGAACTCTTGCATGAGAGTTGAAGAGGCCTGTGTTGACCCAGCCCAGTGACGGTCCAAAAAAATTTTCTTTAACGTGAATCCACTGTCAGCCACATCCACCCCGAGGCAGAATTCCCCATGCACCAACCACAACAATGATCTTCTGTGGGACTGGGCGAGTTGGAGATTGGATGGACTAGGGGTTTGGTGCTAACTGATTCCTTTACTTCATCTAAGAATTAGCCTCTTTCACTCTTGCAGAGATTGGGATTGAATTCTTAATTCAGTAGGCCCATGTGATGAGGTCAAGAGGCGTATGCTCAACATTTTATCCTTGCACTACTTCTCCTGGCTCACTCAGAGACCACCCAGAATGGAAGGCTGGAAGTAAGATGAAAAAACTAAAATGCAGCACATGGCATATCCACACTGAAGTAACTTGTACTAACAATTGTGTGCCTGTTTACCTGGTTTTGCCTACTATGGGCATCTTCAATCAAAGAGTTAGGTAAAATAGCTAGTATAGGTAGGTATTCAGATATAACAATATCTGGATTTGTTATTTAATCATATATTTGTATATATGTGTGTATATGTGTGCATGTGTATGTATGTCTGTATCTATTTATCTACCTATCATCTATTGATCTGCCATTATCTATAAAGTATACCAATAAGTACTCTAATATAAGCAACCTAAGCTAGTTCTTGCTAACTCTAGGAAAAAGAGAATTTATTGGAGATATTCATCACAGAATATATAAGCTTAGAAGTGCGATGGCTTCCAAGCCATCACAGAATAAGAACAGAAACCAGGGCAGCTTGGCAGGTCTCTAGGCAGTGGAAACTATCTGACCAACCTTTACAGGCCCTGCTCCTGGAATGAGTGTGCCCCAAACTTTATTTTTAAAAAAGCTACCTTTGCATCACTCCTCTCAATATTCAACGTCCAGGGAGAGAGAATCTCATTCCATGACTTGGTGCCGAATCTCTGCATAGGTAAGGTACAGTGAGTTTCGCTAAGACTGCACAGTGAGGTGAAGAAGTAGTTCTCCTAAGAAGGAACTGAGATAACATTAGGAAAAAGAAAGGAATCTTGATTGGCTAAACAATAACAATGACAACAATAATGGCAAGAAATGCTCACATGATTTCAAGTCCTTCTTGCTTCAGATTTGGTGATCTGCCCTGCATGGCTCCACTCCAGTGTGTCCCAGGCTGTTTTTGGCAATCCCTATCTGAAAGAGGATGTCTACCTCTTATTTAGGATCTATACCACTAATCACAGAAAGTGCTTAGCTTGTATTTAAGCTCTGCCCAGAGCATAGTTTTTAAGTACTGAATTGCCATCTGCTAATTTCCAGGGCATAGTGTCCTTCCAGTGTTTTCTGGAAGATGTTGATTGCCTGCTTTGCAAGTTTATGGGGGAAGAATGACTGTGTGAAGCTGCCCCCTGCATCTTGCCTGGATCTGCTTGCTCTTAGCTGGTTGCTGTCATGCTGGACAGTGAGGCCACTCTTCCCCAAGGCGACACGATGAAGGCTTTCAATCCTTCTTGGCGGCAACGACCACTTGCTGCGAGGAAGCTAAGCTCAGGCCATTTTTGGTTTAATCACAGCATGTCCATATCATATAGGTTACCAAATGTTACCCAAAGAGGATTCTGAGGGTTCATATAGTACAAGAAATGTTTTTCTCAAGTTAACTGTTACTCTCAAGGGGAGGCATAGCAGTGGTGGACTGTGGGTGGATGGGAGAGAGCACAAAATGTACACGGAGGCCGCCTCGATGGGTCCCTGAGCAGTCCCAGAAATGCAGGGTTTCAGGATAGCAGGGCTTCCTCGCCTCACTGTCAGAGCATTTATGTTCATTCTCAGCCCTCATCACATCACTTCCCTTATTAAGTGCTCAGAATTCTCATGCTCTCTCTCAGTTCTTGTTAGAGCTGATGGAAGGTAGTGTAATAAATGTGAACATATATCAAGGTGTTAAGAACAGGTGAGCTGCCCCTCCAGGGGAAAATTTACTTTTAAAGTGGTTAGGGCAATTTATAACGTAAAGGAATCAATCCTTCTGGTGGGACTTTTAGTTATCATAGTTGTGGGGAAAATATTATTGGACTATGAGAATCTTCTTTATATCCTTAAAAAACACAGCATATTGACCACTTCCTGATTCTGCCCATGTACAACCTTACCTGGGGCATTTCCAAGCTATTGTGGAGAGAGGAAAATGATATCAAACAGAAAGCAGCCAAGATTCATTTGGCTGCACAACAAGTTCTGTGCCTTCAGGGACGGGCTTGTGGAAGGAGTCACTGGAAAAGCTGATTCAAAGAGCAATTAGCCAACAGAGCACCCTCTCTTAACTCTCCTTAACCTCAGGAGAGGTCTTAAGCATGCTCTTACACGTTTCACAGTTCTACAACTAGCCAAACCATTCAAGATATACTTGGGGTTTAAGAAAGAAAAGAAATTCACCCAGGAGCATTTGCAGATACACCATAAACTGATTGAAGGCAATGATTATGCTGTCAATGCCTTCTTATCATGCCACTCACCCTAATTTATTCAATTCATTTAGCACAGATTTCTTGAGCACCTACTGTGTGCCAGGCACTATGCTGGATGTTGGAGACTCTAAATAACTACAATGTGGTTCCTTTCCTTAAAGAAATTGGAAACTAGTGAGGAAGACAGAGGCTACGGGCACACGATAGTTGTAAGATAAGGGGTGAAGTGTGTTTTTACTTGTAGGAATAAAGTACTATCATATCATTGAGGAGGAAAGTATTAATTCTGTCTGGCTTTAGAGGCACGTTGGCATTTGAGCTCAGTCTTGAAGGACAAGGCATTTTTTCAGTATCTCATTAGCTTGGCATCCTGAATGTGGCAAAGATTTAATAAATGTCATTGCCTAACAGCCTCAGAGATAGAGGAAACTAGAGATACAGGAAACTAGAATTCCTTGAAGGTTAGGTCCATTGTTGTTTCCCTGAGTTTTTTGCTTTGATTGAGGTAGAACCATTTCATATTCACCAATCAGAACCTTCATGGTTCTAGCATGGCATCATTTGATCCATATAAATCATAAATGGTCCTGAGATGATCACATGGGCACTAAATAGGAATAAGAACTTGACATATGATAAATGCCAAATTAGTTGTTGAAATTATCATTACTTCTATTTTTTTTCCATTTGAGTGTTTTATGTTTTTAAGTTTTTGGCTTTGATGCCTGTCTTGCTCCATTTTGTGCTGCTGTAACAGAATACCTGAGACTGGGTAATTTATAAACTTCTCACCGTTCTAGAGGCTGGAAAGTCCAAGACTGAGGGGCCCACATCTGGCAATGGCCTTCAAGCTTCATCATCCCATGGAGGAAAGCAGAAGGGCAAGAGAGCCTTAGAGAGCAAGGGGGCACCGAGCTCACTTTCATAACAAACCCACTCCTGTGATAATGGCATTAATCCATTCACAAGAGTACAGTTCTCATGACCTAATCACCTGTTAATGGTCCTACCTCTCAACATTGCATTGGGGATTAAGTTTCCCACATATGAACTTTGGGGGACACATTCAAGCCATAGCCCTTGGCCTCCTTGGCCCCCCAAATTCATGTCATTGTCACAGTGCAAAATACATTCTATCCCAACAGTCCTTAAAGTCATTCCAGCACCAACTCAAAAGTCCAAAGCCCAGAGTTTCATCTAAATCAGATATGAATGAGACTCAAAGCATAATTCATCCTGAGCCAAAATTCCTCTCCAGCTGTGAGCCTGTGAAATCAAAACAAGTTGCATGTTTCCAAAACACAGTGGTAGGACAAGCATTCCCATTCCAAAAGAGAGGCAAGAAGAAAGGAGTAATAGGCCCACGTAAGTCTAAAACCTAACGGAGATGATGACATTAAATCTCAAGACTTCAGAATAATCTTGCACTCCATGTGCCACCTCCTAAACACACTGGCATCGGGTGGCCCAGCACCTGTGGTTTTGCTGGGCTCGGCCCACAGAGCAGCTCCCATGGGTTGGAGTCTTGTGCCTGTAGCTCTCTGTGACTATTGTTGCGTGCTGGTAGCTCTACAGTTCTGGGATCTCTGAGGTGACCTTGCTCCCCTGGCTCCAGTAGGCATTATAGTGGCACCAGCCCTGTGACAAATTGTTGCCTGGGCCCCAGGCTGCCTGGTACATCCTGTGAAATCTAGGTGGAGGCTGCATGTCCCCACAGCTCGTATCTCTGTGCCTACAGAGTCAGCACCACTTGTACCTTCCAAAGCAGTGGGTCAAGCCACACCTGGGCTCAATTGAGCCGTAGCTGGGGCAGCGGAAGAGTGCTGTGCTAGGATTCAGGGAGCAGAGGCTGGAGCTGGCGCAGGGCAGCAAATGCGGAATTACTGTGGGCGCCTCTCTGGAAACTTTGCCCTCAAGGTCCTGCTCTGAGACTGCGATAAGATGGCCCAGCCTAGAGGATATCTGAAATGCCTTTGGGATCTTTCTCTGGTTGTCTTGAATAGCAAGTGTCTCCCTTCTACTGCTACGACCCTCTTTAGCAACTGGTCACGTGGTCCCACCCTTGGGTTGCAACACCACATTCATAACCCCACTAATTCAGCTGAAAGCACATTTTGATGAACTACTAAAATTTATTACTGTGGTGACACTTAATCAGGCACCAGCAAGAAGTCAATTCCAGGGCTGTAAGTTTTAGATTTTATAATAAAATTTTAATTAAAGTGGGCTTTTTTTCTAGTGATAACTATTGTGTGAATGAACATGGTTTTAGAAAATAAATGGTGAAAAGTCTAACACAAATCTTTTGCAGTCATTAGCGACTCTATATTTAACAGTAATGTATGCATTATCTTGATGTACTTAATTTCCATTTTCAGGCACTCTAAAAAAGTAAACAATTTAATGTCGTTGGAAAAAAAATCGACTGGCTACTCCCATTGGTTGTTTTTGTTTGCATCTAGATGATACCATATACCTGGATGAAAAAGAACAAATTCTACCAACCATCACGTATTTCAGAAATATCTGAATTTGGATGATATAGAGAAATCAATGAAATGATCAGCTGAATTTGTCAATTTTTATTTAAACTTGACACTGGATGTAAAGACTTCTCTGTCCATTATCAGCCTTTAGACTTCTGAATTAGTGAAATTCTAATTTTCTCCACAAGGGGGAAGTAGAACACTAAAATGTTGTAAAATGGAGACTAATGGAAAGATGTAATATATTTGTGTTAAGAAAAACTGTACTTTGTAGCAAGAAATAAGAAAATTTAAAAAAATGTCTACTAAAATTTAGTAATCCTTGTGGCCTCATGTTCACATTAATTTCAGCCTCTTTATAGTTTGTAAATTTCCTACAAATTTCACCTTCAGACTCAAGGTGGAGTTTACAAAAATGAACAAAGAAAAGGAGTAAAAATTGACAGTGAAGGGAAATACTACACGTTTCCTCCTGGATGTTAACATGTGAAATCTCAAGTGTTTGGGGGATGTTTATCAATTTTCTCAAGATGGCTGGCTGGCTGGCTTGGGAGTATATATTTTTAAGGCTTCAATATCAGTGAAAGATAGATCAGCTAAAGTAGTTGCATGATACGGTTTAGCATTTAGACACAGCCTAAACTTATTTCAAAAGGTAAATATTTAATCTGTTTTTTTGGTCTTGCTCATAGAACCTATTATCAAGAGAGAAAGTCAGGCAAGTCTTCTATGTCTTATTAAGTCTGACTCAAGATTCTCTTCCTTCAGAAAATATATCTGATCTCATTCCACCTGAAGCAGATGCCTCTTTTTCAGTCTGTTTCAGAATCTTCTGGAGAAGCTGCCAAAGCACAAGTTGTTGGGCCCCACCCCCGGAGTTTCTGATTTTGTAGCTCTAGACAGGGGCCTCAGATACGTACTTCTGACAAACTCCCTGGTGATGCTGACGCTGCTGGTCTGGGGTCACACTTCGAGAACCACTGTTCTAGCAGGTGTTCACCCATGCCGGGGTGGGGAACCTGCAGCTTGAAGGCCACGTGTGGCCCTCTAGGTCCTTCAGTGCAGCCTTTTGACCAAATCCAAATTTTACAGGACACATCCTATTATTAAAAGGGGTGCAGAGAAAGATGAAGCTTTTTTTTGCCTCCTTTGGTGCTTAAAAAAGAACAATATTGAAATCAGAAGGTGGCAGGTCCCCACCCCATGTTCCTTATTTGTTATATTGGAGTTTGGTTTGGCTAAATATTGTTTGAAACTAGGTAGCTGTTGTCTGTGGCTCAGAAAGTTTTCTCCTCACAACTCTGCGGTTGGATTTATTTATTAGAATTTGACCTGAATATTATCTTACATTTTTAGTCGTATTGGTTTCTCAGGACATTTTGTGGGTACATGTTGTTTCTTTCTAAGCACATTTGAGGCAGGCCTGGGCCTTTCTCCTGTGCTTGCCTTTACTCTTCCGTAGAGCTGGCAGAGAGCCGGGTCTACAGCACATGTGCTCTCAATTCTCAATGACTGAAGACAAATTAATCTTCCAGTATATATGCTATTTAGTGAGTAATTCTTGCCAGAAATACTAGTACTGATATAAAATGAGGATGAGGGACAGATTTGGCCTGAGTCATTCAACTTACATGTATCGGTCAGGGTTCTCCAGGGAAACAATCGACAGGATGCATCTTCTCTCTCTCTCTCTCTCTTTCCCCCTCATTCATTATTGGCTCATGCAATTATGGAAGCTGAGAAGTCCCCCAAAATCTGCAGGCATCTATCTGGACACCCAGAGAGCTGATGATATGGTTCCAGTCTAAGTCCAAAGGCTGGCAACCAGGAGAGAAGACGGGGGAAGTTCTAGTCCAAAAGCCGTCAAGTTCCAGACTCAAGGAAGAGCCCAAGTTTCAATTTGAGTCGAAAGGCAGGAAAAGACTGCTGTTTCCGCTCAAGCACCAGACAGGAGGAGTTCCCTCTTATTCAGGGAAGGATCGGCCTTCTTGTTCTATTCTGGCCTGCAACTCATTGGCTGAGGGCCACACATGGTAGGGAAGACAATCTGCTTTACTCAGTCTACCCATCCAAATGTTAATCTCATCCAAAAACACTTTCACCGACATGCCCACAATAATATTTGATCAGATATCTGGATACTCCATGGCACAGTCCAGTTGACACATAAAATTTACCATCACATTATATATTTATAACCATTAGTTAAATGAAAATTAGTTCATTGTCCACATTTCTTTACCTTTGCCTCAGTAAAAGAAAAAATGAGCCAACACTGTTCTGGGTGTCAGCATAGGACTTCTGTTTTGGTCATTAGTTTAGTGGGTAAATTGTCGCAACGTGATCTCCTTTATCCTTCAGGAATAAGATGAAAAGAGTCACACTCACCTAAACAAATCCACTGAGAAAGTCAATTAGCAACCATAACAAAAAAATCTCTTGTAAACATGAAGTGCTATAGATATATTTAATAAAGACAATCATTTCCATGTTATGGGTTTTACTGGTCAGATATATTTCTTTGTAAACCATGCTTCTAGAAATAAAAGAACTATAAGCAGAAATGCATGGATCCACTGAGGACATTGTAATATAATGGCAACAATTAAAGATATTGAAGATTAAGTCTGGCTATTTACCAGCATATCATAATGAGTGTAAAACTTTATATGGTACATATTTTAATTGCTTAACAAATCAACTCAGGCAACATAATTAATCTGGTAGGCCCCATAGACTCTGCCACCAGCTCCCTGATTCACGATAAGCAACACACACATCCTTTAGAAGTTCCAAATGTAATCTCTACACAACAAATCTCTACACAACTGTGAAATTTCAGTTTCTAAATCATCATTGTCTTCTCTCTATCCTAGGTGAAAGCATAGAATGCCCCACAGGACCGTAGGAGGATACTGGATTCTTTTCTAGTACTCTAACCCTCGCTTCAGGGCACCAAATTGATAAGGATTTTTTCACAAGGGCCATGGTGAGAGTGTCCATGAAAGGTTCGAGGTCCTTGATGAAAGACATGGTTTTGCACATGTTGGTACACTCTTCTCAAGTGAGATTTCCAAACAGACTCCAAAATGATATATATATGTGTGTGTGTGTGTGTGTGTATATATATATATATATATATACATACCTATTAGAAAAAGTGAGAAGAAGTGAAAGAATTCATTTGACCTGCAGAATTTGCTTTCAAATTATCCATACTTACCAAGATGGCTATTTCAAGTTAAGCCTGATGGTGGCTTATAATTGCAGATGCTTAAAGATAAACAGATCATAGGTTCTGGATGAGGCTGAGCATGGGCTTCAAAAGCGGCATCGCATACTCACAGCTTGTCCTTGGCTGCAGGGCTCTGCCCCTTGGACATCTGACTTCAGTTACCTGCCTCGCGGCTTGCCTGACTCATTGCAGTTTCATTCTTGTTTTGGCTGTTTCCTCACTCGCAGCCAGCACTCTCTAGGGTCTGGCAAGGGCGTGGACTCATAAGTCAGAGTACCTGGGTTTAATTCCTGTTCTACCACTTGCTCTCTGAGTCTCAGTTTCCTTCTCTCTAAAACAGAAATAGAACCTGTCTCAAACGGTTGTTGTCAAGATTCACGGAGATAAGTACAATTCCTGCCAAATATTTGTGTTCTATACATGTCAGCTGTTGTTGTTATTATTAATTACATGTTTTTGCTTTTAGCTTGACCTTGTTACTTTGGCTTCATGACCTGATACTGCTTTCTCCTGCTTAAATCCATGGCACTGATTTCCTGTCCCAGCTTTCCTTGAGCTGGGTACCCCCTCTGTTTTCTCCTCCTCTTCCTCTCCTGGGTGCCGGGTTCCTGGGCTTGGGAGAGCTGCTTTTCTGTTAGCACTGACATCATTGCACTTCAGTCTCAGACTACAGCAAACGTCTTTCAGATCTCACCACTCACGGGGCCCGGTCAGCAGTGGAACTGACCTGCTGGTTTTGTCTTCTTAGGAAACACTATGGATCACTTCCAGAATGATTTGGCTTTAGAAATCAATATTCATCATCGATGTGATTAAATTGACTGACTCACTTGGCCATTGCTCTATTCATTACTTATTCATTGATCAGTTGAAGGTACGGCTGCAGAACCCCCATTCCAGGGACAATTATTCCAACGCCAGCGGTGTAGACATTCAACTTTTTTTGTTTCCAGCCAAGTTTTAGGTTGAACCATTACTTGTTTTAATTTCGTTTTAATTTTGATCTCTTTTAGGGAACCCTCATTCAGCTATTAGCTTGAAATATCACCCAAAAGCCAAGTATGTTTTCTGTCTTGTAGGTCAGAGGCCAGGCTTCTGGGCCCTGGAGGAGGAAAGCAACAAAGCTCAGGGAATTTATCTCCTGTTTATACAGAACAAGTGGACGGAGGATTTCCTCCCTTGTAAGACTTTGTAGGACACATTTTGTCTCTCCGAAGAATTGGTAGGAAAAAAAGTGGAGTTAAATAATAAAGAAAATTGCACACTATGAACAAAAAAGCTTAAAAATGTTTTTACCTATGGAATAAGGCATGGAAAAGCAGCTCTATTTTTAGATGAATCCATCTTAGCGTATCCTTTAACAATAAATAAATGAGGCACCGAAATCTCCATTAATTTTGAATACCTGTGATGCATCATTATAATCAATGGTTTGTTCTTTTGTCCCATGAATGAGTTGAAGACAGGGCCTTTCTTTAATATGAAATATAATGATTTTGTTGGATTCTATTGCATTCTCATGCTGCTAAAAAGTCTTTTCATGTTCAAATTCCACTGTGTTTTCAATGTCAGGTTTTTTTCTTTCAAAAGGAAAAGGGTCCCCTGTGGAAGTTTATGAAAGCTGACACATTTTCTTGTAAAATATCCTTCTGAGACCATATGGTTTATCAGTAAGCACATATTTTTGGACTTTTTAAAATGAGTACTATGAAATTAATGTGAGATGTTTTTAGAAAAGTGAATGCTATTGACTCAGTAGGGCAGAATGCCTGTCTCCTTTGTGGTTGTTACTCTTTATAATTCCCTGCAAAAGGCATTTGCAGATAATTAAAAAAGGTATTTGGTCTGTGGAGCAAAAATACTTATCAAAAGAGGTTATATAACACATGCATGGCAGCCACTTGTCAAAGTTAAATATACCCATTTCTTTCCCCCCAAAGCCATTAGATCTATTACCACCTAATTGCTTGGAAAATTCATTTTCTTTTTCTCAAATCACAGCCTTAATTGAGGTCTGAAAGCTCACCAAGGACCTCTTAAATCAGCCAACCTAACTTTTTTTTTTTTTAATTCTTCTATAATTTAACTTTGTGGCCGAGGCCATGTTTTTTTCTTTGAGACAATTATGGCAGTCAGTACTAGTAGAAAAACCTCTTACCCTGAGAAATAAGAGAACTGGGAGCATGTCCTTCAGTTTCTGATAATGCACATTGAGGCCAAGAGTTCACAGCAAAGTGAACAGATATTAATGCAAGCATATTATTTAATCTCACTTAAACTAAAAGATTGAAACACAAATCTATTCTTCATTCTGGTTGTGGAAATCTGCCCTCCATATAATCACCTGTGAGAGTACCATATGTGTAACACACACTACCTTATTCCTTGTTCTACAAACCCTGGAGAATTTACGTAACAAGAAATAATTTTCAGTTTTGGTTAATAATGTCTCAGGGTGCTTTCAAGCATAAATGATGATTAAAATATATAAATTAAGGTCCGAAATCAAATTTTTTTTTTTTTTATTTTTTTGAGACAGAGTCTTGCTGTGTTGCATGGCTAGAGTGCCCTGGCATTAGCCTAGCTCACAGTAACCTCAAACTCCTGGGCTCAAGTGATCCTCCTGCCTCAGCCTCCTGAGTAGCTGGGACTACAGGCAGGGGCCACCATGCCCGGCTAATTTTTTTTTCTACTTGTAGTTGCCCAGCTCATTTCTTTCTATTTTCTTCTCACTCTTGTTGAGGCTGGTCTCGATCTTCTGACCTCAAGTAATCCTCCCACCTGAGCCTCCCAGAGTGCTAGCCAAAATCAGAATTAATTTTAATTATATAATAGAAATTAGAATAAATGTGATTTAAAAAAAACCATACGGATGCAACCATTCAGGTTAGGGTTACTATTTCAAGAGTCACCTTGGGAAGCTATAAACTAAGTTGAAAAATTGTATCATTTCTCAAATGTTTTTGAAACCCCTCTATTAGAATTGCCTAAGACTTAGTTTTTGATCTGTGTCTCCTTATTATTTTAGAGTTATATTTTTGCTACAGATGGTATTGCCCTGCCTGGGTACTTTATTCACCAAACTTGACTCAGAGAGAACTCTTGTTTGTTTCAAAATTTTCAAGGATATGATGCCAGCAATTCCAAAATATTTTGTGTAACGTCACCTCTCTGAATTGGCCATGTGCCTCATCTCCCACCACAGGATAACTTAGATTTAAAATTGGGAAGGAGTAACCTGGGTGACTAATATTCATTACTCTCATTTAATTGCCACAAAAGTCCTATTACGCAGGTTTTATCTTTGTTATCTAGATGAGGAAACAGAATCAAAATGTTTAAATGATTTAAAATCTCTTAGAACTATTGTAGAATTGGGATTTATCTGGCACTAAATTTCTATTTTTTCATATACATCCTATTATTGCCATCCAAGGTGACAACATAATTTTGGAATTACAAGTTGTGTTTGTGAAAATTCGGTCATATTACTTTTTAATTATGTGGTACATGTACCTGCCTGTGTAAGCTTGGGCTTGTACATTAGACATAGTTTTACTATTCTGTTAGTGATTGTATAGTTTTGAGAGATGAGGAAAGGAGAACAAATGGCAAGCACCGTGACAGGAAAGCCACATAACATCGAGCACTGTTGATAATGATATTGTTTTACCTGCTAGTGCTATAAAAATTTGCCTCATTAAATAAGATCAAGCAAATGAGCCAATAAGAAGAAAATTCCATTTCCAGCAAACAGATCTTAAGCGTAAATATACCAACGAGATGTGAGCCTGTGATTCTAATGTAAAAACTTTGGTAGTGATGGGCCAGAGATGATTTGGGCCTCTGTTTAGGATGATAGTTTGAAGACAAAAGGGCCCAAAAGCATACTGAGTCCTTGGTTTAGGAGGTCTCCATCCTGCTTGCTCAAAGGACATAATTTTGAAAAGGAACAGCAATTGGAGACGTAGCAATCCAGCTGTGGTCCCAAAGAGATTACTGTCTTTCCACGTGTCATCAACTACATCATTCATAACAAAGCCAACATAGAAACACTGCTTACCATGTGCCAGGTGGGGTTACCAACTTGTCCTGCTTTGCCTGGGACTTTCCTTGTTTGAGAACTGAAAGTCCTATGTCCTTGGAGCCCCCAAGGCCTGGATGATTGGTCTTCGATGCTGGGTTCTGTTTTAATGTTTTATATTTAGTAACACATTGATTCTTCACAGCAGCCCTGTGTGGTAGGTACTATTATTATGCCTATTTTACAGATGAGGCAATGCTTGCATAGAGAAGTTACAAAACTTGATTAGGGTCCCACGGCTAGCAGGAGACAGAGTCAGGATTTGAAATCAGGCAGCCTGATTCAGTGTCAGACTGTCTCTTAGACTGCCTCTAGGAGGGTTGCCTCTAAGAGTATCGTGCTTTGAAATAAAGAGAGAAAGAGGGATTGTTGGGGATAGCATGATAGCTAAAAACACAGTCTTCCTCTCCTGGTGCATATGTGAGCCATATAAGCAAGAAAACAGGAAATTACTAGGTCTGGGAAAGAAGAGAAACTTTAGTAAGAAAGTAAGTACAGTGAGCTTTTTGACTATGTTGGAAAGTTAATAAGCCAACCTGATAGGTCAGGGGTGACATAAGACAATATGTAATGGGCCTAGGCTCCTGTTTGGTATGGTTGGTCTCTAAATAGAAGTATGTCATTAGCTTTTGATAGTGACACATGAAGAAGAATTGACAACAATGACAATGGTTGCAGAAAAGTGGAAATGATTGTTAAGGAGGAGTGTGAACCACTCAGGACTTCCAGGGAAGCAGGGGATAGGATGGGGAAATTTGGGGAAGAATAAATCACATCGTGATTGTCCCCAAGGCCATGATAGTGTTGGCCTGCAAGTCTATGTGGTCCGTGGAATCCTGGGTTAAATGAATATACATCACTGAGGATTTCTTGGTGGGAGATTCTTAGGCATATCCATGGTAAGATGCTGCTTTGTTAGTATTACCACCACCACAACAACCCGAAAAAACAAACAAAAACAAGAATAAGAGAACAATACTTGGAACCATTTTTTTGGAAGGCAGGAACTGGGCTATGTTGCTGTTAGGTATAGAGATTAGCAGGTTTCAGAGCTCTTCCCTGATTCAGAAAACAGTAAGCACTGTCATTCACTGTAAGCCTGATCTATAAGAGGATAGTGTAACTGTTACTTGTAGGTTTGCTCAGGACTGTCTTGGATTTAGCATTGAAAGTTCCTTGTCCCAGGAAACGCTTAATCCTGAGCAAACTGGAAAGTTGGCAGCTATATGAGTAGGCTGGCTTTCGAGCTACTCAATCCCAACTCAATGGCTTGCTTGAAAGTATATGACCTTGGGAAAATTACTTCACTTCTTTTTAGACTTAGTTTACTCATCTATAAAATGGTCATGATAAGAGTTCCTACTGTACAGTTATTGTGAGCATTAAATAGTTCTTATTGCAGCCTCTTGCACATAAGTGCTCAATAAATTTTAACTATTATTAGGAAATACAAAAATTCTACAAAAGAGAAGGGTTTGTCTACAATGCTTTGCTTTGTCCAAATCTTCCTAGTGCATTAAGACAGCTACAGCGATGTCTTACAGTCAATTTTGCTGTTCACCAAATATTTCTGGTTCTTTGGGTACATGGTAGGACTGAGGTTAGATGTGACCATGTGACTTGCTTTGGTTAATGAAATTGGGGAAGTGATGTGTGTTACATCCCAGTGGAAGCTTTAAAAACTAGCACATGATGCACCATGCTCTCTTTCCCAAGAATGTCCCAGGTAACGGTTGCTCTATTATTTGGGACCTTCCTGGGAAATGGGTCCTGAACTAATGACAAAGTAAAGCAAAGCCCCCAATTGATCAGTAACAGACGTGTGGCATTAATGAGTAAGAATCATTCCTTGCTTTAAGCTGCTGAGGAATTCTGGGTTTGCTTGTTACCACAGCATAAATTGGCCTATACACCGAGGAAGTGACTAGCATAACTAGTCTATACGCCAAGGCAGTGCAATGCATGGAATGCATACAGAACTATAGTCAGAGCACCTTTCTGAGCATTTAAATAGATCATAGGCAGAGTTAATTGGAGATAAAAGTTTATAGTTAAGCAGGCAGGTCGTAGCACAATATCCAACTGCCATAACACAGTTATTTTCCAAGTGATGATAAACTTAAGTTTATTTTTGGCTTTCAATTAGATTTTACATTTTGTTAAAGAACAGGTGACTCTGGGCATGCTTTATTGTGGTTTGACTTGTATTGGCAATGATGTCAATCTGTAATGCACTGTGCTTGTGCTATATTTTACCTTGCATTTGTTTGCTGTTTATGTGTAATGCCTTCAGTTGGACAGTCATTTACAACCCTGCCTGGATATTAGACTTTTCTGGGGAGTTTCTAAAAAATATCCTTATCTTGGCTGTACTCCAGACTATATCATTTTGCAGAAGGTCCCCAGGTGATTCCATTGAGCAGTTGGGGGTTTCTGTCTGAACCAGATCATTAACTCCTTGGTGAGGGACTATGACCTGAAATTGTTAGATATCTTCTTTATATCTGTTGTAAGCAGGAGCCCAGGACACAGAGGGCCCTGGGGCGCCATGGAGAGGAATGGATGACATGACTTAGTGGAGGGCAGACCATTATACCACACTTCTAAGTGGTATTAGCCAACCCAGAACAAGCACTCAGTGGGGTCTGGCAGCATCTTTCTGGAGAGGTAATTCAGGGCCACAGGTGCCAATTAAACTCTTGTAGAATTTAGTGTGTTACAAATGTCCACATCATCAAGAAGGTATTATCTCCTTAAGAAAGAAGGGATCGCTTCTTGGTAGACATACTAAGGGAAGTTCTCTACTTTTGTGAAAGGGTGATACTGATCTGCAAGCATTGTGGACACAGCTCACATAGGGAGGTGACATCTTGTCTCCTACTGTTTCTTTGGCTTCACTTGTAGCTGACCTTGGCTCTCTTACTGTGATTAGATATTCATTGTCTTTTTGATACTGCCTTCTCCCAACTGACATGAGCTTGTGCAGCTCTAGGGTTTTATTTTTGTCTCCGTCCTCATTTGTGTTAATGATTGCTCCTCTCCGGTTTGGATCTTCTGATCCAGAGTCCTGGTGGTCACCTGGAACCAGTGTTTGTTGAGTCTGGGGAGCACTGGCCGGGCTCCTCTTTGTTGTGCTGCCCACCTGGGAAGTTTCCATTTTTCAGCTCAGCCTGCCAGCTTATGCCACCCAGGCTTGGCAGAGGCTGAATGAAGGCTCCTGCTTTTGCAGCTTTTGTTGGAGTCCTTGTCCTTTGATACTTACAAACTGATTGAGAGCTGCCTTATTCTAGGAGGAACCTTTGCCTCTGTCTGACTTCCTGCCTTTCTCACCTTCTCTGAGCATTTGAATAGATCATAGACAGAAGTTAATTGGAGATAAAAGTTTACAGTTAAGCAGGCAGGTTGTAGCACAATATCCACATAATGTAAAGTAACTAGGGCTCTCTCAGGGTCATTGAAATGTACAGAGGTATTCTTCCAATGCATTTTTAAAACCTGGATAAATTGTGTGTCATATAAAATGCATTATAAAACGTTCCAATTGAGTCATTGGATTAAATGAACCTTTCAACACCTTCCAGAGAAAAAGAGATGATATTTGGTGTGATAGAGTAGTCAATGCTTGGCTTCACACTTAGTGGTGCAGCAATCTTCTAGGTAGATTTTACTTAAAAAGAGAAATAAAAAGAAATAAACCAATGAACTCACGACTCTGTATTAGATATAACATATTTTTTTTTTAAATAAAGACTTTCAGGTTATTCCCGGGAAGGAAAATGATGCCTAAAGCTCCAACCTTCCTTTGACCCACTACTAAAGTGATATCTAGTCTACCCTTCCCACACCCAATGTTCACTACTGCCCATCAAATGATTGATTACACATATGCTAAAAGCTGTCTGGATTTCCCTCTCTCTTTTCTCTTAAATAGCCAGTGTAACATTCTGCTAATGTCACAATTAACAGGAAGCTGGAAGCCAATTTCTGACCAATGAACTAATCCTGAAGAATCAGAACAGATGCAATCACCATATTAAAAAGGGTTTAATTTTTTATACTTTAATTTTCTTTATTCTGAATGTATGTTTTAGAAATTGATGTAAAAGATTCTATCAATTTGGAATTCATTTAGATAGCTTCATATTTGGGAAAGAGTGCAAGGTTACCCTTGGAGATACTTAATTTTATTTGTATAACATTGTATTTTTACCTTTATGGAGAATAATTGAGAGAAATTTTCTGATCCTTCACTGCCTAAATTCCAAAATCCACTTCTCTCATTCCTTTTCTCCCCTTATCTCATTTATACCTTCTTTCTGTCTCTCAGCCTTCTGACCAAGTTGTCTGTGATGTCTTCAGTTTATTTTCCAACTTAAAGGTAATATTTTGTTCAAATATTTTTACCTTTTTGCTCTCCATTTGAATACCTATACCATGATTATTTTTCTTAGAATTTAAAGTACCTGAAGATAGAGGACTTGCTTCTGCTAAAATGCTGTTCTTGGATAGTGATGATGATAAGCTAGAATACGGAAGAAATCAGATTTGCATATGTTAAAATGATTATAAGAAACATTAAAATTCTTGGATAGAGTTATATTATCATTTCTAGCTGAGCTTCTTGAAAACAAGATCACAGGCACTGGTAAAATTAAAATTTATAAAAATTATTCTTTCCTCTTGGAGCGCCCCATGCAAATTTTTATTGAGCAACTACTTCATGCCTTATACTGGCTTTAGCTTTCCCAGGCTGCCTTTCATTCCAATCCCACTTGGACAGAGTCCCAGATTTTCTTGCAGATCCTGGAGGGGATGGGGAAAGAGGAAACGAGCCGAGATTCTGGCATGTGCAGGGTCGCTGTTGCAGAGTAGGGCTGGCCCTGTAGCTGAGAGAGGCAGGACCGACTGCCTCAGTGAGAGAAAAGATGGGCTTAAATCAGATCATGGGGCCTTAATGAAACTGAAAGAGTCCAGGCCATGAATCCCACCAGCTGCCAAATTAACAGCAGATGCCAGCAGAATGTCCGGGAACATGCCCAGTAGCACTTCTGTGATTGCCAGTCCAGAGAAAAGCATAAGGACAGAGAATGTAAATCCCAGACCTCCTCTCCCTACCATCAGGAGGACACAGGAAACATACTTCATATACCAGATGTCCTTTTGGGGAAGAGGAGGGAGAGAAAGAAGGCATCTGAAAGATTGGACATGTATCCAAAAAAGACTAAGTTCTCTTGAGAGAATTAGATTAATTTGAAAGACAAGAATAAACTCAGTTTTTATCACCACTCAGCAGGTAGGTGCTAATGAGGAAGATCAGACTGTTTACAGACAAAACAAAGAGGCTGATTTTTTCCTGCAGGTTTATGTGAAGTGAGAAAAATTTTGGGAACCTCTGCTGTGTGTGATATGTGTGTGGAGGAAGGATAGATGGAGGGAAGATTCATCTCAAACCCTAAAAGGAAGTAGTAATATAGCAGAAAAAATTTATAACTGGTCCTTGGGTGGTTCTGGCAGGTAGTGACCAGTGTTTCCGACCCCCAACTTGCTCCTGTTACACAGGAACACTGCCATCTGCTAGACAAAATAGAATGCAATCAGGGCTAATGAGAAATATAAGGAACACATGAAAAGTATGCAGAAAAGTTACTATTAACGTTGTTTGGGGGATCATGAAAGACTCTATTGAAGAAGCGGACTTTGAGATGTATCTTGAAAGATGAGTAGATTTTCAAAAGGATATTGTGCCAGAGCTCAGAAGCAAGGGATTATAAAACATGCATATAGAAAAATGAAATGTCTGGTTTGTCCAGGGCACAGACAACACAGAAGGAAGGAATCAGGAGGCACAGCTGAAAAGGCAGGATGGGGCCAAGCTGGGGGGCAGGACCAAGAGTTTGCACTTTATTCTGTAGGACATTGGGATCCACGAGTGGATTTTGTTCATCTCACACTTCTGCTGAAACTCCTCAATGACTTCTCTTGGACATCTTTGTATCCTAGAATGGATTTAATAACATGCCCTGCCAGGTGTCTCATGAGAAAAAGAGGTTCCAGGTTATATAAGTTTGGAAAATATCCTACATCAAATTCTCCTTCATCAAATTCCTGGAGAGTCACAGCACATATTTTCCTATTAAAAGCTCTAGGAAATCCTACAGTAAAGAAATCTGTTTGTCATTGTTTACTTCATTTAACCCAGCATTTCCTGGACCAATGGATTACGGAATACTTTTTTTTTTTTTTTACATCAACCCATATCAACATCCTCTGAAAGTAATGTGTTCCTCTTTGACTTATAATATTTGGATTTCTTGCCTGAGAGTTGAAATTCTTCATGATCCTGTCCTCTCTGTGAAATGAACTTCTTCTGCATTTTCTGAGCTGCTATATTCCTCGAGACTCACTTGTTACTTCCTCTTTAGAAACATCTTTGTTTGTTGACCAAGGAAGAATTTGTTGTTCTTTTTTTCTCTGATGAACCCTTTATAGTATATATTTATGATTGGTTTTCTCCACTGTTCTTTGAGCCCCTTGAGGGTAGTATATGTGCCTTTTCAATTTCTGCATTTCCATCATTTAAGACAGTGTCTGGTATATAACAAGCACTCAATTTATGTTTAATATGTGAAATAAATGAATGATTCCACCTGTGCTCTACAAATCACTATGGTGGAGGTGTGGGAGATGAACCTGAGGAGAGAAGACAGCGGAGGCAAGGTGACTTGTGGAAACCTACTGCAGTTGTGAGAGAGAACTTAGGTCTGCCTAAGAGTAGCAGCAACAGGGATAAAAGAGGGAGGTAAGGTTCATTGAGCAACTGTTATGTGCCAGGCACTAGACAAGTTGCTGTACGTCTTACCTTATCCTCACAAACACCTGGACTGCGCAGGTCATGTGAGTGAGTGTTTAGTTACACTTCTCCTTTCTGAGAAGCCTCAGAGTGCCTGCCCTGTTAACAGCTCTCTTTTAACAAGGTCTCTATGCATATGTAGCTGTGCTTTGTCCTGTGTGATCTGACCAGTTAGCCACACTTGAGTGTATGATGAATGAGCATCAGCTTCCAAGGCAGCCATCCACAGACCGGGCAGTTCTTTGCAAGGGACAGATATCAAATTCTGTTCTAAATACAGAGTTCTATTCTGAGTAGTAACTAAATCTGACTCGGTCTCTTAGGCAGCTTAACAAAACACACAAAAAAGGGTGCAGTGGGTATTGGATGTAGAAGAAGAGAAGTACACACACTTCTCTTGGCAATAGAAGGAAGACAATGGAAGCAGGAATTTAACCAGAATCATATCGTGAAGAGTAGAGAGAAGTTAGCTGGCGTAGAGTAGACAGAAGCAGGCGGAAAATAAGAAGCAGAGACAGAGACTGCCACCATTTTGGCAGAGCTGCTAGTGTAAGGAGTAAGGAACTCTTATCTTTGAGTGGATAAGTTTGAGTTTGATGGGTCATCAGAGCAGCACCTGCCCTGTTCTGCATCACGATCAACACCCAAAAGAAACGAAATCATTTTATAAAAGATATCTGCACCCATATGTTTATCACAGCACGATTCACAATTGCAAAGATATGGAACAACCTAAGTGCCCACAAACCAAAGATTGGATAAAGAAAATGTGGTGTGTGTGTATATATATACACACACATACATACATACATACACCATGGAATACTACTCAGCCATCAAAAAGATTGAAATAATGTTTTTTTTGCAGCAACTTGAATGGAACTGGAGGCCATTATTCTAAGTGAAATAGCCCAAGAACAAAGGAACCAAATACTGTATGTTCTCACTTACAGGTAGGAGCTAAGCAATTGGTATGCACGTCATACAGAGTGACAATGGAGGGGGATATGGGATGAAACATTACCTGTCGGGTACAATGTACACTATGCAGATGATGTGTATATTAAAAGCCTAGACCTCTCCACTATGCAATGCAGCCATGTAACAAAGAAACCACTTGTACCCCCTAAATCTATTTAAACAAACAAAAAATTATATTAAATTAAACAAAAATAAAAATTTTTAAAAATTAAAAAAAAGCCCCAATGTCCTGGTTATCTGAGTGGTGACTAAGTGAATTTCCTTCTCTTTCTGTTTATTTCTTTTTTTAAATTACAGATTTATAATTTATAATTGTATACTTTTATGGGATACATGTGATATTATGATTTGTAAGTACAATGTAGAATAATTAAATCAAACTAGTTAACATATCCATCTCCTGAAATATTTAACATTTTTTTGCGATGAGAACATTTCGAGTTTACTCTCCGCAATTTTGAAATGTACAATATTCTATTATTAATTATATTCACCACGCTGTACATTAAGACTATAAAAAATCACGTTCCTCCTGAGATTCTGAACCCTTTGACCATCACCTTCCCATGCCCTCCGTTCCCCAGCCTTTGTAACCACCATTCTACTCTCAGCTTCTGCGAGCTCAATTGTTTTAGATTCCTTAGAATCTGAGGTATTTGTCTTTCTGTGTCTGCTTACTTCACTTAGCATAACATTCTCCAGTTCCATATATGTTGTTACAAATGACAGAATTTTCTTCTTTCTAAAGGCTATTATTCCATTGTGTGTGTGTGTATACACACACACACACACACACAATGAAATATATATACACACACACTACATTTTCTTTACTCATTCACCTGTTGACGGTCATCTAGGTGGATTCCATAACTGGGCTGTTGTGAATAGTGCTAAACTGAACATGGGAGCCCAGACATCTCTTCAACAAACTAATTTCAAATCTTTTCAGTAAATACCCAGAAGTGGGATTGCTGGATCATATGGTAATTCTATTTTTAGGTTTTTTAAGGAACCACCATACTGTTTTCCATAATGGCTGTACTAAATTACATTCCCACCAACAGTGTACACGGGTTCCCTTTTCTTCACATCCTCACCAACACTTCTTAACTATTAGTTTTTTTTTGATAATAATCATTCTGAGAGGTGTGAGGTGGTATCTCATTATAGTTTTAATTTGCATTTCCCTATTGATTAGCGATGTCGAACATTTTTCACATGCTTGCTGGCTATTTGTATGTCTTCTTTTGAGGAAGTCTATTCAGGACTCTTTCCCATTTTTTAACTGAGTTTTTTGTTTTCATGCTTTTGAGTTGTTTGGGCTCCTTATGTACTTTGGATATGAACCCCTCATCAGATGTCCGGCTTACAAATATTTTTCTTCAGTCCATAGGTTGTCTCTGCACACTGCTAATTGTTTCCTTTGCTATAAAGAAGCTTTTTATATCCTATATAAATCTTTATAATACTCTGAGATAACTGGCATTTCTCTCTTTTCCTTGAATCTGAGAGAGCCTAGCACAGCATTATTATTCTAATTTTTACAGGTGAGGAAACCAAGGCTCAGAAATGCTAGGTATTTTGCTCAAGCTCATAGAACTAGTAAGCGCTAGAGACTGAAACAGAAGTTGGATTTGTTTGACTCAGAGCCAATATTATATCTAATTCAATATAAAACTTCCACCAGCTGGGAAGCAAAGAATGGATTCAAAAAATACTGCAGAATTACCATCCGTGGTGCTTGGTGACCTAGTAACTGTTTCATTTGCATATCATTAAACAAAAGGTCTTAGAATGTTTTTTCTCTTTTCCCATTTTTTTTTAGCCTCCATTTGCACTGCAGGAAGAAGACATCGAATTACAGACTCAAAGGGCTGCAATACTGTTAAGTCCACTTCTTTTTGTTCTTTTTAAAAAATTTCTGAAACACTTGTGAATTTGCATCAGCCTAACAGCAGAGACTTCTCAGTTATAAAACCTCTTGATTTTTGGTGCTCATGAAAAGAGAAAGCTTTTCGGTTACCCACTAGTCCAGATAGGAGAAAGAAGCAAAGCACCTAGTCCCACGAAATTCACAAAAAGATTCCTTACCCTTCATCACTGCAACACAGCACTCCTGTGGACAATTCTATAGGGAGGGCCCCACCTACCCTTCCTCTGAGGGGACTTCAAAGCAAATTTTATTAACTTGGTCTCCACAAATTTAAAGACAGTTGAATCAGACACAAGGCGGTCTGCAGTTTATCCTTCACAGATATATAGCAAGAACTGCATTTTGAAAGCTCATCGTGTGAAGAAGACTGGGGTGAACGTTGCGCTTTCTATAAGCAGTGCTACGTGAGAAAATGCGTATGCATTCAGTGTCTATTTTCCATCATAAACCCCATGAAGTCAGGGACCAGATCTTTCTTGTTTGTCACTGCATTTCCAGCTCTAGTTTAGTGTCTGCCACGTAATAGTTACATGTCATGGACTGAATTGTATCCCCACAAAATTCATATGTTGAAGCACTAACCTTCAATGTGACTGTATTTGGAGACAGGGTCTTCATGGAGGTGCTTAAGGTTAAATGAGGTTGTAAGTGTGGGGCCCTACTCTGATGGGACTAGTGTCCTTGTAAGAAGAGGAAGAGAGATCAGATCTCACTCTCTCTCTGTCCACGCACACACAGAGCAAAAGCCACGTGGGGACACAATGAGAAGGCAGTTTTCTAAACACCAGGAAGAGAGGCCTCACCAGAAGCCAACTCCAAGGGCACCTTGATCTTGGTCTTCTGGATTCCAAAACTGTAAGAAAATAAATTTCTGTTGCTTAAGCCACTCAGCCTGTGATATTTTATTAAAGCAGGCGTAGCAGACTAATACACTGTACAAAAAATATTTTTTTGTAAAGAAATAAAGGAAAGAAGAAAGGCACATAGAAGAGATCTGTCTTTTCCACTGATTGGATTGTATGATGTTGGGCAGATCACTGCAGATGCCTCTGTTTGAGCCTCTATTTCCTAACAGACAGAATACAGATGAAAATAAGTCCCCTTTTCATGGTTCTAGGGAGGAGTAAATAAGAGAGTATATGCAAGTATAAAATACTATTCAAAGGTTAGTTGCTCTTGTTTGAGAAAATATGCCCCCCAATGTTAGTCACTTCAGCAAGTGCACTCACTCAGTGACTTTTGATTGTGGATTGATGAGGACTGCTTGCTAGACTATGAGGTCTAGAAACACCACCTTTATTTTTGACGGGAGAAGTAGTGAAGAAATACTGAAATCTGTATTAGATGATAAAAGAAATGTGTTTTAAGGAATAAAAAAGATATGATTGTCATTTTTCTTTGACTTCTCTAGCTCTTTCTTTCCATACTTTTCAAAAAACAAGGCGCATATATATGTATATATAAACAAGGCTGTAAGATTCCCTCATATTTATATTTCAGTTGTATTGCGCTAAAATTTGTGGAACTCTCCTGTCTGTGTTAAATGCCATCAACAGTAAGGGGTAATGCAAGCCATTCCTTGCAATCTGGTACTGATGTCTTCCTTCTGTTCCTGAATCCTTGCATAAAACAAACAAAATAAAAAGATTAAAAAATTGCCAAACAGCACCAAGCTATCCATGGACTTTTAGGGAAGCTTTATGAAACAAGGCAGGGTGAGTTTCAGTTATTCAGAATGATTAAGTTCTAGAGATCTGCTATACAACATAGTACCCAATTAACAATACAGTATTGAGCATTTTAAAATATGTTAAGTATTCTTACCACAAAAAACAAACACACACACACATATACCCACATGTTCACACAAAAGAACACAAGGAAATTTTTGAAGGTGATGGATATGTTTAGTATCTTGATTATGGTGATGGCATCACAGGTGTATGCATGTGCCCAAACTCATCAAAATGTATGCATTAACTACATGCAATTTTTTTGTGTATCATTTATACCTCAATAAAGTTTAAAAAGCACCAAAAATCCAAAAGTGATCTGTTGGAACCAGTTCGTACTGGCTTGTAGGAGCCAATCCTTATATTTTCATGAATTTTGTGAGCCTATTATTAAGCATAAACATTATTAAAAATTAAATGATATAAACTTACAATTAAATAAATTTATAAATTAAAACACAGGTAATACTCAAAACATATCACCTTCTAATGCTTATACTTCATTTTATGATTATGACCTTGAAGTTTATGTCTATTTATGTCTATTGTATTTATATGGAGGAAATATAACCTAATGGTGAGCTACTGCACATCTCTTCCCAACTGTGTGTGCAGTGATGTCACCTTGGTTTGAAATCAGCCCTAGCAGACTTATTTATACCATGGAAGTTGGCAAATGCTACAAACCTGGGCTCTCCTGCGCCCTCCACTGGACACTTGGAGGTTAAACACCCGCAGATGACGGGGACAGCAAACAGAAGTAATTGCACGTGACTCTTCAAGCTGCTCTCAGGGTTGGTTTCTCATTCAAGATGCCCTGGACAATGAACCAGCCTTCTCCCAGTGGCGGATGGGAGTGGGGCTATGTCAAAATCAACTTTCCACGTATTTCTCTTCAGCAGGGGATGCAACATCTCATGTGCCCTAAAATCTCCCAAAGCTGGGCAGCTGGTGTTTCCAGACACATACCGTGAAGGGCTGCCACCAAAACAGACTTCCCAGGGCAAGCAACCTGTGTTCTCCCCCGCTGACAAGGCTATCTTCTCACGTTAGTCCAATACAGAAGGCAGAATAACCTGGTGCAAGGCCCTGCGCTGGAATGCAAACTCCCACTGTGGGCCGAGCGGAGCCCACGGCCTCAGTACGCATCCTTGTGATGTAATGGGCAGAACAGTGGAACTCAAGATTTTGCTTCTCATTAGGTGTGAATTTACACAACCACTCTTCCCCCCTCCCACCTGCTTGATTTCTAATGGATGTTATTTCCATATGTGTATACAAGTGTTGATCAATTAGTTCCAATTTAATGGTGAGTACATGTGGTGTTTGTTTTTCCATTCTTATGATAGTTCACTTAGAAGAATGGTCTCCAGTTCCATCCAGGTACAGGAGGTATTAGTTCACCACTTTTTTATGGCTCAGTAGTACTCCATGGTATACATATACCACGTTTTATTAATCCACTCATGTATTGATGGGCACTTGATGGGTTGTTTCCACATCTTTGCAGCTGTGAATTGTGCTGCTATAAACATTTGAGTGCAGGTGTCTTTTGTATAGAATGCCTTTTTTTTCCTTTGCGTAAATATCTAGTAGTGGGATTGCTGAATCAAATGGTACTTCTGTTTTTAGTACTTTGAGGTATCTCCATATTACTTTCCATAGAGGTTGCACTAGTTTGCAGTCCCACCAACAGTGTATGAGTGTTCCTATCTCTCCGCATCCACACCAGCATTTGTTGTTTTGGGACTTTTTGATACAAGCTATTCTCACTGGAGTTAAGTGATATCTCATCGTGGTTTTGATTTGCATTTCCCTGATGATTAGAGATGTTAAGCATTTTTTCATATGTTTGTTGGCCATTAGTCTGTCTTCTTTTGAAAAGTTTTCTGTTTATGTCCTTTGCCTACTTTTTAATGGGGTTGATTTTTTTCTTGTTGCTTTTCCTGGGTTCTATATAGATTCTAGTTATCAGCCCTTTACTGGATGTGTAGCATGCGAATATTTTCTCCCATTCTGTAGGTTGTCTGTTTGCTCTAATGATTGTTTCCTTGACTGTGCAGAAACTTTATAATTTGATCAGGTCCCATTTATTTTTGTTGTTGCTGTGATTGCTTTTGCTGTCTTCTTCATAAATTCTTTGCCTAGGCCAA
>CAUYSK010077597.1:0-41104 GCA_963575035.1 Avahi laniger | reverse complement strand
GCATAAATCTCAGCTTTTTTTCTGTAAGAACTAGATAAAGAACTTGAGAACAGAAAGAAACCTTTACGTTATAATAAAACGAAGAATTATTTGTCTTTGAACTGAGGATCTATAGTGTGGCAGTACACAGTAAGCGTTTCTGAAAAGAACAAAGGAGCAAGGGAAAAAAAAGACATCATCTCCCCAAATTCCCCATCTTCACCTCTCTCCATAACTCACTGAATGAAACGTTTGCTGCCTGGGGCTTGCGTTCATCCTTATTTCCTGAGTTATCACTAACTGTTGCTTCTGAGGCTTCACCTCTCCAAAGACTTCTAAAAACAAGATAGAGACACCTATCTCTAACCTTTCGCAGACTACTTTCTTTCCTGGCGTGTTCTCTACGTTAACACACATCAGCTTCTTTGCATGCTGCAGAAGGCGGCAGAAGCTGCACGATGTCGAGGCCTTAACACCGCACAGTCGCAGACTAAAAGCTCAAGACGCTTTTTTGGGGGGTAACATTTGAAATGAACTTTCCAACTGCTAACTGCGGCCTGTTTGCAGTTTAGTCAAGTGCAGCAGGGGAGGGATTACCCTTCACACTTCTGCCTTTGAATTTTCGATCCGCAATATTTGCAGCAATGTGAAATGGCTGATGCTGATAGCCTTTCCTTGTCTTAGAAAGTCTTTCATGTTACTTTCCTTTGTACCGTCACCAGAGATACATGTAGGTGAACTAAAAACAGTTGATTTTATCCGGCCTCCAGAAAACAAGTGACAAATGTAGTGATTGCTAAACACTGCCGCTGTAAGGAGGGAAGGAAATCTTCCTGCATATTTTTTTTTATATATGCCTCTGGAGGGAATAAAGGTCAGATTAGAGTAAATGAACATCTTATTTTAAACATTTTTATTTTTCTGCATCTTCAGGGAGATTTATAATCATTTAAAACCCTTTTAACCTGCTCAATCCTCTGCTGCCTGAAGGATTTCTAGTTTTCTCCTGCGTCTGTCCCTGGCCTCCCATCTACTGGCTTCCCTCCTCGCTTCTCCCCCCGTCAGCTCAGCTCGCAAACCTCACCTGGTTTCCGCAGAGACTGAAGGTAAAGTGATGGAAATATTTCAGCCCTTTGGAAGTGAAGCTTGACCCTCCAGCCAGAGTGACGGTGTTTGCCAAAGTGGAGAAGTTGTAGCTGAAAGTCCTGGCCGGGGTGTTGCGTGTGAAGGTGCAGTCGTTGTAGCACAGGGAGTGGATCTGCGGGGGGAGACAGGGTCGGGCCAGTTGGGTGGGCAGGGCCTTGAGGGGCCGCAGCAGAGACGGTAAGAGTTTTCTCCCCAGCTTGCTCCAGCCCAAATGGGCTGAAAGAGGAGGAAGAAGGGATTAGGGGTGGGCATGAAAAGCAGTGAAGCAGGCACCCGTGGGATCTATGTACATCTTGCCACTCAATTATTAGCACATACATGATGTACGAACCCAAACCTGTTATTTTCCAGTAGGTAGTTCAGTGGAATTCTATAGCCTTGTCCCTGTGCCTAGATTATAGAACCTTCTCAAGACACAGGATCACCCTTCTTACTTCCAAGCAGAAGACAGTGGGGTACTAACCAGAAGAAGGGTGCCCAGGATGGCAGAAGAGAAACTACGCGTCTTTCCCCTTCACGCCCTGAACACTGCTCCCTCTTTCTCAGGTTCTCTGTAGGAAACTGGACTCCAAAAGGGGTTTTACTTCCCATAAACCCATTCCTCGCCCTGCTTTAGGGTCGTTGTTCAGCAGCAGCCTTATACACCGCCATTCCCTCCCATCACAGCAGGGGGAGCTCCAGGGGAAGAAGGTTGTGGCAAAAGTCTAGGGTGCCCAAAAGAGGTCACCAGGGATCTGCAGAATCCTTGCGCTTGCTGCAGAGCTGAACTGAGACACGTTTGCAGAGCACATATAAATAATGCCTTACATTCTACCCAGACTCCAGTCGGTTAAAAAAATATACAAAATAAAATAAAATAAAATAAAAAGATAAAAATAAATAAATGAAGGCTTACAGAGATGTATGTGCATGCGGTTGAGATCAGTAAAATACAAATCCATTTAAAAGCATCAATGAACATCTAAGAGCTTTTAGTCATATGTACTTTCTCAGACGCAGAAAGTTCACGGGGGCAACAGCACTGTTTTTCCACTTTAGAAAGGAATCTTTCTACCTGTCAACCTGAGAAACCACTGGGATAGAAGATAGCAATGCCAATTAACCATGTGACCCAGCAAAGATTGGGTTACTGTCCCAAAGAAGAGGGGGCAAATTCCCATGAGAACAGGCTGGATTGGACGAGGCTGAATTTGAGCCACAGGCCCCGCTATTCCCTTCCTTCAGTTCTCTGCACAGACGCCAAATAACCTTCTGGACCAGACAGTCGCCAATTTCCTTTACCCACCAGCTGAAGATGGGACTAGTCCACGACTGAGTCCTGGCCCTGGAAATCAAGTCCAGCTGCTAAGAACTCGCTGCCCACAGTTACGAACTGGGAGTACGCTAGGAGAGCGCTCGAGGGTCAGCCCTCGAGCCTCACCCAGGACCCATCACCCTCAGAGGTCCTCCAACCAGAGGGACAAGTTTAGGATGCATGACAGACTGCTGGCACCTTGTTGCTCTTGGTCCCTGGACCGCAGGGCACGCAGGCCTGGACACCATAAGGCTGGTGGGCTGTCAGGATTGTGTTAGCAGGGCAGGAGTGGCAGGTTCCTGAATTTCGATCAATATAGTAACCAGCAGGACAAGAGGTGCAGGAGGAGCCCATATCAGAGGCTTCCAGGGCACAGGGACGGCAGTAGGAGGCCACCCCATCCATGACATTGGTGATGTTGATAGAGTAGATCTTGGCAACATCATTGGTATACTTCCTGCCCTGGAGACAAGGAAACAAGAGGGAAGAGGGTGAAGGCCTAGATGGCAGCAACAATCGTGGCCTCTGGAAATAGTAAATTCTTTCTTTCTTTCTTCTTTTTCGTTTTGAGAGATAGAGTCTCACTATGTTGCCCAGGCTGGGGTGCAGTTGCTATTCACAGGCACGATCATAGCACACTGCAGCCTCGAACCCCTGGCCTCAAGGAATCCTCCCACTTCAGTCTTCTGAAGTACTTCTTAATCTTTTATCCTATGATAGATATTCAAGAAAAATCTTAGAAGCATCCTACTCTTTTTACTCACTTAAGAGTGGCTCTTTATGTACATTTGGTGTCATTTTAAAACAAGATTGAGCCATTTTAAATGATGTTAAAAATATTAAGTACCACGGGGGAAATATGCAGTAGATACTGTTATATGGAAAAAGCAAGTCTTTTCCTTGTAAAAGGAAAAAAAAAGTATTTGTAGAGAAACAAAGACTATATAGGAGATACTCTAGATGTTAATTGGATTATCTCTGGGTAGTATGGTTATAGCTGACTTCATTTCTTCTTTTTTGCTTATTTCTATTCTCTAAGTGTTCTGCAATGAACCTGTATTACTTTGAGTTAGGAAAATAAAACCCAGCCATGCAAGGTGGCTCATGCCTGTAATCCTAGCACTGTGGGAGGCAGAGGCAAAGGATTGCTTGAGCTCAGGAGTCTGAGACCTGTCTGAGCAAGAGCAAGACCCCGTTTTTACCAAAAATAGAAAAAATTAGCCAGGCGTGGGGGCATGCATCTGTAGTCCCAGCTACTCGGGAGGCTGAGGCAGGAGGATCGCTTGAGGCCAGGAGTTTGAGGTTGCTGTGAGCTAGGATGATGCCTCTGCACTCTAGCCGGGGCAAGAGAGTGAGACTTTATCTTAAAAAACAGGACAGGGACTACAACAAGGGACAGGTCACTTAAGGCGCTTACATCAGCATCTTCCCAGGAAGTCATTGGCTAAGGCTAGGGGATCCTCAGAGGGCTGACTTAGACACTTACCTGCTTGACTCCTTGAGATCCTTCTAACCCTTGGATTCTGAACCTCAGAACTTAGGCTAATGCTAGGCATGCTCCTGGGTCCAGAGGGTCTCTTCTGGGAGTCAGGGGTCTGAGGAAAGGGGAGGAACTTACTGCCTCATGAAAAGTGGTCCTCTGGAAGGCCCAGGTGAAGCTCATGGTGGCGTTCTCCTCGACGGTGTAGGTATAGGACTGTTTGCCTTTGGAACCTTTCCACGTCTCCACGGGAGTGTTGGTCCTAGAATTCACGCCCTGAACCCAGGACAGACAAGGGAAGAAAGTGCGGTGGCTGGAGGTGGAGTGGGTGCCCATACCGCTGCCATCCCGGGGCCATCACAGGTGGTCAGACCCATGTTAAACTGTGAAGTCCCTGATGGCCAGTCTGGGCCTTTCCTCTGTGGCATCACTACAGGTCGGTGTCAGTTACCTTGATGCACCAGTGGGGCAGGTGGAACCAAGCCTCCCCTGGAAGCCCCGCAGCAGGCAAAGAAAGAAAACGTACCACCATGAAGTAGAGCTCACAGTTCACGGAACAGATGGTCTCAAAGACAAATGTGATTCTGGCCACCTCTTTATTCTCTGTGTCTGCCATCACCGACTCTGGAGGTCTGTGGGGGCAGAAATTAAGTCAGTACCAGAGGCCAGGCAGTGCTTATTGAAGAGCCCAGACAGCTGCAAAGGGTATACTCAGGGATGGGATTAGGTTCTGAGTACCTCAGAAAGAGTGTGGACTAAATCCAATTCTGTCCCCCCAGCTATGTGACCCTGACCTAGCCAAGCCGTAGTTTCCTCATCTGTAAAATGCAGGTGATATGTCTTTCTTACCAACCCTCCGCCACTGCGGTGAGATCCAAAGGCATGACAGATGTGGAAGTGCCTTATAAAATGCTATATAACCTCTCCCAGGCGCAGTGCATGCTCCTGCAGTCTCACCTACTTAAGAGGCTAAGGCAGGAGAATCACTTGAGTCAGAAGTTCAAGACCACCCTGGGCAACATAGTGAGACCTCAAAAAAAAAAAAAAAAAGCTATATAGTCTCACTAGCAGGGTATGGCCTGCAGACCAGCAGCGTGGCCATCTTCAGGAGTTTATTAGGATTGCAGAACTTCAGGCTCCTCCCCAGATCCAGTGAATCAGAATCCGCACGTGAACACAATTCCCAGGGGACTCGTATGTTTTAAGTTTGAGAAGCACTGCCATCATGAGATGTAAGTTGTCTGCATTGACTCAGCAGCTCACTCTCCAGCATAATGGGCGCTTTGCCTGGGTCAAGTGAGCAGAATCTGCGGTGTCTTCAGCAAAGTTCTCTGGTCGCTCCTGCTTTTGAGAAAGAGAGAGCCATGCCCAAGCGGGCTGGAGGGTGGCGGCACTTTACTACAGTAATCGGATTTGCAAATTGAGAAGTGCCTTTTGAATGTTACTCAAGAAAAGCCTAAAAAGTTTGCTCACCTTGCAAACACAGGATATATCTGGTCAGCTCTTGGTAATGTGGGTTAAGGAAAAGGAAATTGAGCACCATCCCAAGGGTGGAAAGCAGAGACCTTGGGGGAGGGAATGGAGAAGGAAGTCAAACCGGCAATGGAGAAGCCTGTTCAGTGGTTCCCCCTCATCTTCAAAGCACATATGGGCAGGAGAGTTCACTTTGGCTTTGGAAATCATTTACGGTTTTTCTTTTGGCTTTAGTCATTTGCTTGAAGTCCGAAGCCCTCCAGTTCCCACCTCCTCTCTACACGGTTGTGCTGACCAAAGAGCTGGAAGAATCATCTCAACTCACCTAGTCCTAAATCACAGACTTGTTTTATAGATGAGGGGCCTGAAGCCTGCACAGGTGAAGTGACTTTTCCAAGTTCACCAAGCCAGTAAGTGGCAAAGTTCAAGTTCCTTTCAGTCCAGTGTACTTTTCTACCACACCACACTGCCAGGAGTAACTTTTTTTTTTAAGTGGCAAACGAATTGCTTGTTGCCCTAGATCCTCTTGGGATATGGGGCCAAATATGACAATAATAACAATCCCTCTCAATCTTCTTGCCCCAAATAAAGACGGATGGTCTATGAGCACTTCTGGCCCTATTTTTTAAAGTTTTGTTTTGCTTTTTTTTTTTTTAATCTTCTCTGATGCTGTGAGGAGGAAGAATTTGAGTAGCATGTGGCCAGTCGATAGGATGAGAGAGCCTGGGCAGCACTGAGGAAATGCACTGGCATTCACTCCAACTTGGCCGAACTCTTACTGTTCCCTCACTCTGAACTGACACTGAAATGAAGCCCTCTCCTCTACGACATTGCAGAGTGTGTGGGATTTGGGTGTGGCCAAGGTGGCTTGGACTTTCCCTTGGCCTTGTGGTCCTCACCTGAATCCTGGCACAACCAGAGTGAGAATCATGAAGTCATTGTCTGAGGCTCCAACAGCTGTATAAATGTAATCACCAGCCACCTCCCAGCCTGGAAAAGGAGAGGGGAAAGTTAGAACCCTGGTGCTCTTGGGTGTGGGGCAAATGTGCACCCAGATGACACCAGGGAAGGGAGATATGACACCATCCTTTGGGGCGTCCAGAACCATTGCCGAACACAAACCATGTTACTCATCAGAGACTTTGGTCAGAGACTCTGAAGCTCTCAGAGCAAGACCTTCAGGGTGCATGCTCGCTGTTTCTAGCTCTGATCTTGCATCTGAAACTAAGTTTTGGCAGAATATATGTCCATGAAGAGTGGAGCTTCCAAGGGAATACGCGACATAATTAGCTTATTTTTCTCTACATCACTACTATGAAGAAATGTGAAGCTGGAAGAACTGTGGGAGTGCAGGGAGTGGACAGCTCACGGTAGGGTGCGAGGGCGTTACCTGTCATGCCCTTGTACTCGAAGTTGATCCCACTGAGAACAGTCGTTTCCATGTTTGTGGGCAGCGTGTTCCACCATTTGTATTCAAATCCCACAGCAGGTTCAGTCCCAGCTGGGCAGTGGGCACAATCTGGGGAAGCACAGATCCATGCATTCAGCAGGACGGCTGCTTACTGCCACCCAGCCCACCAAGGGTGGTTACTGAGTGCTGCTGCACAAAGTTCTGCCAAGCTGACTCAAAAACATTCTGACAGCGTATTTAACTAACGCATGTGATAAACACCGAACCTTCATTCCAATATGCCAACCATCCTACTTGCCCCCCAAAATTTTCATTTCAAAACTTAAAGGTATCTTCTAGTCCAATCATGTAGTTCATATTATTGTCACATCACCATTGACAGATACAAAAATCCCCCCAAGGCAGCATAGCTTCTAGGTTCTGATTATGTCAAGCTGGTCATCCTAGCCCTTTAAACCTTCTAAATAGCATCTCCACCACGTGCTGCAAGCCTCTGTTGTGAGGCTGGGTACCTTCCAGCCCGAGTCACATTCGCAGTTGGAACAAGGAGGCAGGAGAGCAGTTCTCGTGTCTGACTCTGACCTACAGACAGACCATCTCTCCTCCTGCACTCAGTCCTCAGAGATGGCCTGGTCCTTCCTGCCTTCCGTGGAAGGGCAGAGTCTGCATTCCACTGGCCACTCTGAGTGCCCACACGGCCCACCCCATGGCAGATGTGGGGGTGGATGTGACACAGGGAGCAGGGTAGCGAAGAGGTTACCAGAGCCGTTGGAGTAGGAGCCGTACGGGCAGGGCTCACAGGTGCTGTTGTCGGTTTTGAAGAAGCCTGGGTTGCAGGGTGGGCAACGGGTCTTCATGCCAGAGGCAGGTAGTTTCACTGCCCCCTCAAGGTCCTCGCCACAGATTTTTGGCTGGGCCCATTTGTACATGAGCTGCGTCTGCAGAAAATGGATTAAGCACGGCTCAGCCTGTGTGGGGTTTAGCCTATCTACAGCCTGACTTGAGGACGGGGGTTGGGGGTTGGAGGTGGGATTCTGGGCCCGATGAGAGCTCCACCATGGTGCGGAACTTGGTGTTGATCACTGATGTATCCAAGCACCTAGCCTGGCACGTGGTTGTGCTCAAAAACTACCTGCCCCGTGAATGTTGCCTGGATGAAGAGGTCTTTGTGACAGAGGGGATGGAGGCAAGTTGCCTTCAGAGAAAGCTCTGATTCCAGTGTAGAAGCTTATTACTACCGAGGTCACAGGAAAAGCAGCTGGTGAAAATCGCAGAACACAAAAAGGCACACACAATGGAAGTGGCTTACATAACTCCTAGGGAAAGAGGAGGTGGCTGAGATGTCCCAATTTGTTTTGCAAGTGGTATATTCTTTGCTTTTTCATTTATTCAGTAAGCATTTATAGAAAGCCTAATATATCTATGTGCCAGACCAGACCTGGTGTCTCAGAGACGAGTGAGACATGGCTCCTGCACTGGGTACAGAAGGGGACCCCTGATAAGTCAGGGGTGAAGTCGGACAGCTTTAGTCTTCCCACATGGCTCTCAGACCAAGTCAGAGGCAAAAAGGTGCCCTTACGGATTGCACTGAGCAGTTATGAAAACGATCTGCACAGTTTCCATACATGTGAAAGGAAGAATGCATAAGGCCTCTGTCCATTGTATTCAGGATGAGAAATGAGAAGCTCTTAAGGAAGGACCCACACTTTCTCCTCCGCCTGCTCAGCTCAGCCCTCCTCTCTGTGATGAGCAGCCAAAAGAGAGCCTCGGGCTTGCATGTTAACTCTACCCTGCCCACCTGTCTCCCGGGAGTCTCAGGGTGAGGAGGGTGTCAGGAGTGGGGAAACCGACTTGGGCCCTCTCCTGGAGAGGCACATTCAGCAAGCCCAGTGGATTGCCCATCTTGGTCCCTGAGAAACCACTGAGGCACAGCAAAGGTCAGAAGGGCCATCATAGGAGCCAGCTGGAGGTGTTTCCGTTCATTTTAAAACATGGTTCAGAGACAAACTGAAATCACTAGACTGAGCAGAACCCGTGTGGGCGCGAGGCACAAAGCAGGAGACTCCTGCAAGGCGCTGCTGGTGAACGCATACCCAGGCACACTCCTTGCACCGCATGCGTCAGCGCCCCTCTGCACCGGGCTCTGGCTGTGCCGCAAGGCGGGCGCACGGCCTTTGGCCTGACCCAGCACCTCCAGGACCTGAGGTGGTCAGTCGGGCTAAGGCAGACACCTGGGCTGGCAGGCAGCAGAGCACACTACGGATCGAAAAGGCCTTGGTCTGTGCCTGGTAGGTAAGAGAGTGGGACAGAAGGGAGGAAAGACACTCACATTTGCTCACTTATGAAGAGGAGGGAGAAGAGGAGCAGGATTAGTTGTCCCCATTTTATTAGTGAGTCAACTGAGACCAAGAAAATGAAAATAATTTTTGCAAGGTCATACAGAACACTGGACACTATGGAACTGAGTCTAAGATGCACCTGACGAGACACGCGGCCATTCTCTCTTTGTTGGGGAAGGGGATGACGCTCCAAATATGGCGGGGAAGGTGGTGGTGGTGGTGGTGGTGGTCAGAGACGACGATGAACAGTAATCACCGTTAAGGACCAGACTTTATTCCACGCTTAATCACCAAGGGATAATTCAGCCAGCCGTCCAGCCGGCAAGCATTTATGCATCCTGATAGCCAAGCATCACGCTTAGTGCCGAATGCAGACTCCCCGCCTCCTAATGCTTCCTCCTCGAGAGGCTCTGGTGTGGGGATACAGACAGTTCAGCCAGAGTGTCCAGCCTAAGTCAGATCCCTCTACCTGTGCCCTCGAGGCCAGCCCGGCTCACCACTGCTCCTCGAAGTCGGGGCACACAGCCGCTCCCTCTGTTCCTGCCGCGCCCTCTGCCTGCAGAGCTCCACGGCTCCTTCCTCATCTCATTCAGGTCTCTGCTCAAACGTCCCCTCCTCAGAGAGGCCATCCCTATGCTTTCTAAAATAGCAGCCCCGTCTTCTGTCATTCCCTGTCTCCTTAGCCTGTTTTACTGTTTTCCTTCCTGCTACTCGTTACCATTGGGTACATTACACACCCACTCGTTGTCTGTCTGTCATCTCTTTCTCCGCTCCCTCCCCAGCAAGCACTAAGCTCCATAAGAGCCAGATGTTCTCTTGGTTTTGTTAATTGGTGTGTACTCCGTACCTAGCCCAATGCCTGGCACAGAGTAGCTGCTTGATAAACATTTGTTGACTACTGAAATGAACGAGCGGTCTCCTCCAAGAGGCCTTCTCTGGGCCCCAGTCCTGGTCGCTCCCCGTCCGGGCTCCCCCGGTGCCCTCTACATCTCTCCGGTTGCCTCGTTCACGGCCTCCCACGCAGGACTGCGGCTCCCCGAGGGCAGGAGCCTGTCGCAGTCATCTCTGACTCCCCGGCCTGCAGCACAACACCTGACACACCAGTCAGCACTCCGAGGGCACTGGTGGGCTCAGGGGCAATGCAGACGACCAAGGAAAGCTCTTTTCTGAGGCAGAAAGCCTGGGGGACCAGAAATGGCAGCACGTGAACGAGTCAGGCCATTCTCCAGCGAGCTGGGAAGGAGGAATCAAGTCCCCTTGGCAACCCGCGAAAGCCGCGCCGGGGGGCACAAGTCTGACAAGCCGCGTGAGGAAATCAGTGTGCGCGGAGAGGCGGGCACTGCCCAGAGCGGCTAAACAGATGGGAGAAACCAAGCGAAAGAAAATGAAATGGTTTTTTTTGAAACAGAGCACATGTGAATAAGCAGTGGAACAAATGTGGCAGAAACAGTTTCTGACCTGAAAATGAGGGAAGCCATCTCGTTTTGCCCCCCTGACTAGCCCTGGGGTCACCTGGAAGGTCTGTGGGGTTTTATCTGGTGGCAGCTTCGCTGACTGCCGAACAGGGGCAGAGCCCAGGGGCCGGGAGACGGTCCGCCCGGGGCAAAGGGCCTCCGGGACCGTGTTACCCACCTCTCCGTTGGCGTCGCAGGCCGTGTGTGTGTAGAAATAATCTTTGTCTGTGCAGGCTGGACGCGCTTTGCAGGAGGATGATCCTTTTTCTAAATTGCCGAAGCAAGAAAAAATATTTGAAGTGACATAAGAAAGCCGAGCTCTTGACCACTTACTTGCCCATGACTGTGACTCCCAAGCCCCCCGGGGGTACATCGCCACGTGCCCACCCTTCTCCTTGCCCAATAGTGTCCTTTCCAGCTCCCAAAGCTTTTGTCCCTCTCCCAGGTGCCGATGAGAAACCACTGGCCCCACGCAGGGGACAGGGTATGGAGAAGTGGCCTGGCCAAAGGACCACCGAGGAGGGGCGGAAGTGCAAACAGCACTTGCAGGTTAGCCGCCACCAAGCCAAGTCCCTGGAAACCTGCCATCTTCCATTGCCCTCGTGTCCTGACTGCGGGGTGTGGTTTTGCTACTCCTGAAGGGTCGAAGTGAAACAGTAAAGCTTAGCACAGTGCCTTCATCTTCTTACTCTAGGCCTTTCTCCGAATTTTCTCTTAATGTATGCCTAACGTGAAGGTCTTCTATTTTGGAAATTTCCCCTTCCTCGTGCAACCAGCCTACACAGAAATTGTAATTTCTTTGGACTCCACTTAAGACCTAAGGGTCTTCCCACCTGCCTCAACCCAAGCGTCCCAACATTATCTTTAACCCTTGACGTTTGCCTAATGAAAACTGCTCACTATCGGTTTTATCCTGCTCTATGCGGTCTGCTGTGTCTGTTTGTTCTCCTTTAACCGGGAGAGCCTCAGGATAACAAGAACTATTTCAATGAATTCCTCTTTAAAGCAATGGATTTCACCTTTTTTGAATTTAGAAACTCTTTTGAAAAATTGAAGAAAGATGTATAATCCATGCAAATAAAATTTTTAAAAGTTTTCCAGGGAACTGATCTCCAGAATAAGAACTACTGCTTTACAGAGTGCACGTGACAATACTACTACTTTCGCCCCCCAAGACTTCTAATATGATTACTGTGTCACCTGCAGGTAAGCATTTAATGATGATAAGACCTTCTCTCCCTCCCTCCCTCTCTCTCTCTCTCTCTATATATATATATATTACCAGGCAGCCAGTATGGTTAGCGGAATGAGATTTTAAGCCAAATGGGTCTGGGTTTGGAACCTGCTTCATTATTTAGTAGCTGTATCACTTTAGGCAAGTTACTTGGTCTCTCTGAGCCTCAGTCTTATCATCTGTAGAGCAGGAATAATAAGATCTACTTTGCTGTAGCCAGCACATACCTGGAACATTATAAGTAGATACTCACTAAATAGCAATAACTATTAATACTATGCATGTTGGGGATTATTTTTATTTGAGAACCATCGCAGGAGATTTAATAAGGATTAAAAGTCTCTTTCCCTCCTTTCCAATTAAGGGCTTATTTCTCAGTCGATCCCTTCTTTTTCCCAAGGCGCCACATGAGTTCCTAGATCAGAGACTCTGCTGATTACAGCCTTGCTGGCCTGCACTGAGACGTTCCCTCAACTGCACAGCTCCACACCTCTTCTGTTCCCGTATTATTAGGCCGGGCAAGAGGGAATGACTGGCTGAGAAACAGCTGAGGTCTTCCAAGCTCATTTCCTTTGTTAACAACCAGAAGGCCCAATTCAGCAGAGAGGGACCCAGGGACTCCTGCTTTGGACTGCCTTGGCCAGGAGACATTTGGGGAGAGATGCTGAAAGTGTGCCAATTCCCAGGACCTGGCGTTTGGGGTGTAGCAAAGTACAAGTGTTGTGTTAGAAAATGCATTCCATACAAACACCTTTCTCTGCTTGTCAAATATTTGCTCAGCCTGACACCCTAGCTCCAGGTTTTAGCAAAAATGGTCCAGCTGTTTACACACTGACCACTGTTAAGATGGTTTTAATAAATGATTAACCAAAATGCTGAGACAGACCTCATTTTCCTAGCTCAGGTTTCACTGAGGTGTTTAAGTTGGATACTAGTCAAGTTTGAAAGATCAGCCTAAATGTTTGGTTGAGGGACTGAAAAGTGATTTGAAGGGGACTGGCCCTGAGCAAAACCGTATGAAGATAAAATTTATCTCAGGGACTCCAATTCCTTTTTCTGCACCTCCCTCCTCCTTTCAGTGTTTTCGCCTCACCTCCAGGAGTACAGTGTTCTCACTGGGACCCCTTTTATCAAAGGAAAGGTTTCTGAGTTTCTCTTTATTCATCTGTAAATGGTAAAATCACTCCTGTACTATGCTATAAGCAATAAATGAGCAATAATGTTTTGTCATTTGGAAAGGGACTTATTGCAGTTGTGACCTCTACCAAGACTATTTTCATGTTAAAATAGGAGTGTTGGGACAGGCCTTAATGTAAATAAATTAATACAATTAATGCTTACTACGTGCAGGCCCCTTTCCCCTGCCTGTATTTATCAATCCTCACCATCATGTTATGAGGCAGATATGATTATTGTCATTCCTATTTTATAGATAAAGAAACAAAAGCACAGACAATTTGCACAGCTACTAAGTAGTAGAGCAGAGATTTGAACCCTACTAATTTAGCTCTGGAGCCCACATTCTTTTTTTTTTTTTGAGACAGAGTCTCACTCTGTTGCCCGGGCTAGAGTGCCGTGGTGTCAGCAAGCTCACTGCAACCTCAAACTCCTGGGCTCAAGTGATCCTCCTGCCTCAGGCTCCCAGGTAGCTGGGACTACAGGCATGTGCCACCATGCCCGGCTAATTTTTTCTATTTTTAGTTGTTTGGCTAATTTTTTTTTCATTTATAGTAGAGATGGGGTCTCGCTCTTGCTCAGGCTGGTCTCAAACTCCTGAGCTCGAGCAATCCTCTCGCCTCAGTCTCCCAGAGTTCTAGGATTACAGGCGTGAGCCACCGCGCCCGGCCGTGGAGCCCACACTCTTAAATTCCATGCTCTTCTATTAGGAAATGGATTGCTAATATAAACGTAGCACAAAGAAATTAATCCTAATAATCAAATTTTAGGTATCAATGAGAAAGATTCTTTTAGCCAAGCTTTTGTCTTTAACGTCTCTCCTGTGAGTTCTCCAGTCTCCACCCACATTAGCTCCAGCTTAGTTTAGGTCCTGGACACCAGCAATGGTGCCCGACGCAACATCTCCCACGTGTGACCTCTGCCTCCAGCCATTCCCTCCCTCCTCCATGTGGCAGGCAGAGTGGTGTTTCAAAAGCACCAGCCAGACTGATCATGCACTCTCCAGTTTAAAATTTTTTAACGGCCTCCACTGTGGATAGGATCAAATATCAATCTGTTTTCACAATAGCACAGAAGCGCTGCTCCATAATCTGTTCCCTGCCTGCTCCTGGCCTTGGATGCTACTTCTCTCCACCTAATCTCCAGCCAGAGTGAATGACTGGCAGTTCCCTAAGCCTTCTGGCCTTGGCTCATGCTTCTCCTATCCCCAAAGTCCTGCCCCCATCAAATCATCCACTCAGCTTTAAAGACTCAGCTCATCTTTCAAGACCTCAGCTCGTGAAGCTCTTCCTCCTTTCCTAGAGAGGATCAGTCACTTCCCTTTTTTTTTTTTTTTGCTTCCACTCATGCTACACCCTGCACTCCTGTCCCAACACCTACTGCACCATGGAGAGTTAGGGCGCTTAGGTGTTTACCTAGCCACTTTTTGACATAAACTGAAGGTCAGGCACCAGCTTTAACCCTAGCACCAAGTGCAGTCCTTGGCGCCTGGCAGGCACTCAGAATATATTCGTATAATAAATGGATGAGTCTTCTCTCATTCCCTTCATGCACATTCCATGATAGGCTGTCATCAGACTCTGCATTTTGCCAGCCTCCCACGGACTGCATTCTGGAAGAGGCAAGTCTCAAAGAAATGTGTACTCCAAGCTGGAGAGGAGTCAACAAGTTGACCACGTTCTTTATATTAATGGTAAAAGCTCACTTCTTAGTCTAAGAGGCAAATTGAGAAATCAGTGGCAGACCAGGCGTGGTAGCTCACGCCTGTAATCCTAGCACTCTGGGAGGCTGAGGAGGGAGGATCACTTGAGCTCAGGAGTTAGAGACCAGCCTGAGCAAGAGTGAGACCCCTGTCTCTACTAAAAATAGAAAAATTAGCCAGGTGTGGTGGCACATGCCTATAGTCCCAGCTACTCAGGAGGTTGAGGCAGGAGGATCTCTTGAACCCAGGAGTTTGAGGTTGCTGTGAGCTAGGCTGACGCCACTGCATTCCAGGCAATAGAATGAGACTCTGTCTTCAAAAAAAAAAACAGTGAGAAATCCATGGCAGAAAGAGAATATACTCTGAGCATTCAGACTCCCAACCTAACACTTTCATAACAGTTCTCTGGATAAAAATCAGTTGCGTAGAATTGATTGACACACACCTAGGCAGTTTTTCCAGAACACCTTGCCATCCAAACCCTTGTGCAACTGCTGGGCTGGAAACTGTGACTAACAAAGGCTGTGACTAACAAAGGCTGCTGTTGATAGAGGTAGAGCAGGGAAGAGGAATAAGAAATTCAAGTGGAAAAACAGGAATTTAGGCTTATAGATTAAAAACTTCCTCCAAGATCTAAACATTATTGTTCTGACTGAAAACCACATTCATTTGGTGAGATCTGTGTGGATAAATAGGACTTTTGTTTTAGGAATGGTGTAGAAATAAGCAGTTCACAGGTCAGTGGCTGGTCTTGGCAGAGCAAACACATACTATAACACCTGTGTGAGGTGTGCGTGTGTCCACGTAGGGACATGGGGGTCTGCTTGAGAAAGGGCTTTGAGAAGGGCCCTGTGCTGGGTTTGTAGAAGGCTCTGTGTAAGAGGGGAAAATAGAATAGTTATGAGTGCTGCCAGGAGAAAAGAGGGAGCTGTTTCTCTCTCCCTTCTTGTCTGCTTCAGAGCCTGCCTTGGAGACTGACCCCCATGCAGCTGCCTGAGCAAAGGGTGTCTGGTGGCCCTGCCGGTCTCACACCAGAGCCTCGATGCCCCCTGAGGACCCCGCAAAGGACCAAGCCCCCTTTCTCAAATTGGGATGCTTTAGGAAGCTATCCAAGAACTGTAAACATAGGCTACTTCTAGCTGTCCCCTCCCTGTCCCTTAGACTAGTGGCTTTCCCAAAATGCCTGCTTTGAATTTAATAAATGTTGAGGCTGATCAAAGATCGTTACTTCTGTGTTTAGTCCTTGTTATCAAAGTGCGTGCGCTCATCGATGCAACCTCGTGATTCTTATAAATTAACTTGATAATAATTGCTATAAATTAAAATGTATAAATTCATACCTCTTTTATCTACCGTATCTATTGTTTATAATTATAACCTTATATAAGGTTTCATTTTAAAAGAAGATTTTACTGCTTAAAAAAAGATCACGACTTCTTTCGCTAGCTTTCCTGATCCTTCTGAGTTGATTTTCTTTTTGTCACGGCACCATGGCACTTTTTACCATCTAACATACTATATAATTTATTATATATGTATCATTTATTTCTTATAGTTTCTTTTACTATTTTTATTTTTTCATTTTTAAGAGTCAGGGTTTCACTCTGTCACCCAGGCTGGAATGCAGTGTCACAATCATAGCTCACTGTAGCCTTGAACTCCTCGGCTCAAAAGATCCTCCTGCCTCAGCCTCCTGAGTAGCTGGGACTATAATGCGTGTCACCGTACCCAGCTAATTTTTAAATTTTTTATAGAGATGGGGTCTCACTATGTTGCCCCAGTTTGTCTTGAAGTTCTGACCTCAAGCGATTCCCCCATCTCGGCCTCCCAAAATGCTAGAATTATAGGCGTGAGCTGCCGTGTCTGGCCTATTTCATATTGTTATTTGTTATAGTCTGTTTTCTCCCCACTGGAATGCAAACTCCATAAAGATAGGAGCTTTGTCTGTTTTGTTCACAGATGTATTCCAAGCTCATGGAATAAGGCCTGGCAGATAGGAGAGGCTCAATAAATATTTACTAAATGATTTCATTTTTATTTACAGAGCGATTAATGGAAATATGGATTAGCAAAGGGTCTTCCAGGGAAGGAAAGGGTTTAAGAATTATTGTCCTCAGTATGGCCAGAAGGATGGCTCTACTTTCTGGTTTCTTCCTGTGTATTTGTTGGTAGTCCCCACTCCCAAACTCTCCTATCTTCAGAAACATCACCTGAGTATTTGTCAGGGTCACACTGGTGGCAAGCAGTTTCTCCTTTATTTGAATAAGTGTTGGCAGGGCAAAGTTTGCAGAAAGAGGAGCCCTGCTTGGCCGCATATGTGCCGGGTTTGCAGGGGAAGCATTCGGAAGTGTAGGCCACCCCTAGGGAGAAAAAACAGCATAGAAAAGCAAGGACTGACCCTGGAGACTGAGTCCCCTGGACACCAACTCCCACCCTCCCTGCAAAGTCAACAGACCAGGAAATCAGTAACCTCAGATCCCACCCCCTCTCAGTACCTGTTATGGCGATGTTTCTCACCAGCACAGGCTTGGAAACTTTGGACCACACCGAGAAGGCTGTGGTTCTCCAATAGAGGACATTATTGCCTCGATTTAACTCGACCTAAAAACCACAAGCAGGAGGCGTTAGTTCATCACACAGACAGACGCCACTAATCTGTCGGTGTAGCCTCTTGGTGGGAGCTCTCCTCTCACAGCCTGCCTGGCAGTGCCCACGCCGACCTCTCCCTCGTCTCGCTCGGCTTTGCCCTCCTCCCACCTTAGCTCCGCTCCTCTTTCTAAGCCTCCTCCTGCAACCCTGTCACGTCCCCTCGCCCTGCTCCCTTGATCATATATTTCATGAGCATCTCTTATGACCAGACTGGTAAAGGGATCTAAAGGTACTAACAACAGGGTAACTGACATCTCCTCATTCTTCTCTGGTTCTACAGGGAGGAGCCCCCATGCCCAGAAAACACAGCCTTAAAGCTAGAAAGCTGCTGGTCTTCCGGTCAAGCCACAGGAGCAACAAGTCAGCCCATACCCGTATTCCATCGACTCTAGAGGAGAGGGAACACAGCAGCCTCGTCACATCAAGACCCCTGCTCTCCAGGGACGGAGGGGCGGAGGCTCAGACTGGGAGGAGGCACTCTCTGAGGGAAGGCCCTTGGTCCCTTTTCCGGGATCTCCAGGAGAAGGCCGGGGCGATACTCACACTGTGGAATTCCCATCCCTTCTCCGTGGTTTTCATCCACCTGGAGTCGTCTGCACTGGGCTGGCACTGGTCGTTCTGAACCTGAGGTACAGGGGTTTGGGGCCAGAGCCTCAGCTTTCCGAGGGAACGAGCGCTTTACCCCGCGCTACCGGCCCTCCAGAGCGCCCTTCTTTAGAGGGAAGGGTCGTTAATTTCCTTTAGGGACCGAGCTCAGAACACATGAGCCTTGAAGTAGGGCAGGAGCTAGATGCACACGCAAGCGTCTGAGTATTGACATCAAAGAAACGACGTGTAACTCAGACATGCTGTTTTCATGTGTGAGCAGGACAAAGCACCTAGAAATCTTCCAGACTCTCTTCTGCCCTAGAAGTGCTTTGACTTTGGCCTTTTCTCCTTGCCTCTTCAGGCCTCAGCTCATTTTACCCATAGTTCTGTCCAGAAGGAAAACAACTATGATGTCCCAAGCAGAACTACGCTCGTGATTGAGTCTTGCAAATCAATCTGAACCTCGGAGAGTCTGTACCTCCCACCCTCTCCCTCGGCCAGGGTCTTACAAAAAACTCGAAGATGATGCTGGAGTCTGGGTAGTAGTATTCGAAGTTAACAGTGCCGGACTGCTTCAGGTTGACGGCGTACATCAGCGTGGCTGTGCATTCGTCCGTGTTGGAGGCGATGTAGTCACCCTGGGGTACCCACTTGGACCTGTGAGGGAACAGGAACCAAGTTCATTGGCAGGAGCACGGCCCGCCAGGCTTTGTGCCATGTACAGGTCTGCTGTTCTGCGCGGTCTCTGGGAATTCTAGACTTGCGATGCACAATCCAAGCTTGGATCTGAAAATGCTCAGTGAAGAATGACTAAAGAAGCTCTAAGATAGATCAAGGAGCCTGGAGTACAGCCAACAAGAGGAAGGCAGGCAGGTTACCTCCCCATTATGCAGAACTACCCAGGAGATAGATGGCAGGTGAACGGCGGGGCTGTGTGTGTAAATATTTATTGGTTACTTACTATCTCCCACGTATTAAACTACATGATCTTTGTCTTCTTTTAATTTAATTTTTTATTGTATTTAGAGGTGGGGTCTTGCTCAGTCACCCAGGCTGGAGTGTGGTGGTGTAATCATAGTTCACTGCAGCCTCAAACTCCTGGGCTCAAGTGATCCTCCTGCCTCAGCCTCCTGAGTCTGTGTAGCTGAGACTACAGACATGTGCCACCATGCCCGGCTGAACTACATGTTTTAAATCCATGATTTCTTTTCCTCAATAAGAGGAAGTGCTGTTTCTTTCCATTTAATAGGAGATGAGACTGAGGATGGGGGAGTACCATTCCCAATGTCATGAAGCCAGCAAGTGGCGGGGCTAAGATTCAAACCCAGCTCTGCCTAACTCCAAAGCTGCCAAAGTGAGTCAGTAAACATAGATGTTCTTCAGAAATCAGAAGTTCACCCAGTCTAGTCCATCTGGTTTTCTGGAAATGTCCACTTTATTCTTTTTTTTCCTGTATCAGCTGAATTTTCAATTTATGGAAACATTCACTTGAAGATGCTATATGTAAGTGGTTTTCATGGGAAGGGGGAAAGCCAGAGAACCCCAGAGACAATCGATCTAGTCACGTCTGCTTTGTCTCAATTCCACGCGGCCTACCCAAGGGCTTTCCCTACGCCCGCCACCTCTGAACCGCCTCCAAACTCGTCCCCCGGCATCCAGTCCTGCATCCTCCAACCCCTCTCCAAGCAATGTGCTCATCGCTCCCCTGCTTAAAACCCCTGTGACTGACTCCCCGTTGCCCTCAGGATGGGGCACAAATTCTTGGCCCCCTCCTTATACTTTAGCCTGCAGAATTTCTTTCAATTCCTCTGCCAAACGTCTCTTACTCTTGGAGGGCCTCCCCACATGCTGCTTCTTCTTCCTAGAACAAACTTCCTCCTCCTTCCCTCTATTTAAGTCCTACTCATGGCGTAGAGGAAATGCCACTTAATCTAGATTCCTTGACTCTATCTGCCTCTGCTATGGTACCCTTAACTCTCTTTGTTTCCCTCCTCACATCCGTCACCCCATTCTATTTTATTTATCTTTAGTATATTATGAAATGTTTAAGACCTACACAAAGTTACAATGGGCACTCATCTACCTGCCACCCTGCTTAAGAAATACAGCACAGCGGACGCCTCCGCGTGCACCTGGCCAACCTCGCCCCCTTGCCTGTGACACAGTCCCTTCCCACTGCCAGGTGAACACCTTTCTGAAGCCGGTGTTCAACATCCCATGTAGTTCTCTATCTGTATGTAACTCTACACAATATACTGTATGGCAATACTTTGCATGTTTTAAAACTTTATGTAAATGGTATTATACTTTTATGTTCTGCAACTTGCTTTTTTGGGGGGAGGCTTCAATATAATGATTGTAGGGTTCACCCATACTCTCACATGTAGGTCTTCTCCTTTCATTTTTACTACTGCATAATATTGATTTTTATGGCTCTACCGTGTTTATTTACATATTACAGGTCGATGGACATTTAAATCGTTTCCAATTGTTTGCTATTGTGCACACTCTGCTATGAACATTCTTGTTCCTGTCTCCTTATATGCATGTGTGAGCGGGATGTCTGGGAGGGGAACTGTTGGGTCGGAGGGTGTGTGAATCTCCAACTTTACTAGCTACCGCTACCCTGTTCTCCAAAATGGTCGTATCAATTTACACCCGCCTGCAGTGTAAGAGAGCTCCTCGTGCTCTGCATAGTCTCCAAATTTGGAACTGTCAGACTTTAACACTGCTGCCAATACAATGTGGTGGGAAGTAAGTGACTAACTGGGCTTTAAATCTTATTTCCTTGGTTCCTAGTAAGGTTGAGCATCTTAGTTTATTTGCAATTTGAGTTTCCCCTTCTGGTCAAACTTTATTTTATTTTAATTCTTCTTCAGCCGTCTATCTTCCCGGCTGGCCTGTAGATTTTGTGAGGGCAGAGACCAAATTTGCCTTGCTCACTGATGTATTCCCAGCACAAAGCCCTGGGCCTAGCACAGAGGAAGGACTCGGGGATTAAACAGAGCAATGTGAGAATGGGTGGTCAAAGACAACCCTGCTATTTCACTGTTTTGCCTAACACCAGACCAGGTCTCCAATTGCTTAATAATGGCCAGTTAAGGGAACCTCAAATCAGTTCACTGGTTTTCCCCTGTTTGCCAGGATCACATGGTATTTCCTGTTCTTCAATAGTCGGTGTTATTCTCAAAATGGAAACATAAAGTGAGCTCATCCAAAACATCCCAGCTAACCAAGGAGAGAACATTGATCTCTCCTTGTTGAAAGAGACTTTTAGTGCTGATGTGCTCCTGGCATAAGCTATAAATAACTCCTGAAGTTTGATGAATAATTAAAAGGATGCCGGAAGTGGGTCACATTTGCAAAATGCATCACAATTCTGATTTTCATCAGAGTTGTCCCTGGTAAAGACATTTCACAGTGAATAATAACATATTCTGATTAATTTCCAGGGCCAGGCATTGCTGTAAATTCTTTACCTGTATCTTCTCATTTAATTCTTACCACAACCTATAAGAGCACTATTTTTTCATCACTTTTAGAATGAGGAAACTGAGGCTTAGAGGTGATTAGGAAATTTGTCATAGGTTAGTTAGTTGTGATCTACATATAGTGATTATAATTTTTAATGTTTATGTTTATTTTTCTCTCATTCTCATTTCACTGTCACAGTATTTGAGCTTCTGCTCACTCTTTGCTATGACATCCTGAGCACATAGCATGTGCCTATAATCCCAGCTACTTGGGAGGCTGGAGGTAGAAAGATCACTTGAGCCCAGGATTTGAGACCAGCCTGGGCAACATAGCAAGACCCTATCTCAAAAAAAAAGAAAAAAAAGAGAGAAATAACTGGCATATTTTCTGTAGGAATGGTCTTCTAAAAACAAAACAGAACAAAAGAAAAACCAACATCCTTTCTCTTACTCTCTCTTCACTCCTATTGCCGTTTGCTTATCCCAGTCTCTGATCTCAGACTGTTTCCTGCACCTTAGCCCTGGGACACAAACCCAGGAACCATGGAGGAGTCCTGAAGGCTCAGGATGCTGCCATGAAGACTACCTTCGGCTGGTCTGTTTTGCTCCCAATTACTTATCTTGTGTCTACTTTGGGCTAGATGCTGTGCTAGATGCCGGAGACACAGCAGCTAACCAGGTTAGAGCGTGGCTTGCATTCTGTTTCTAGTAGAGAAGCTGGAAACTTAACTAATTGCACAATCAGCCACACAGTCGTGACTGTCGTAGGCACCACAGAGAAATACAAGATGATGCAAGAGTGTGGAGCAGGAGTCTATGGGGTCAAAGATGGTTTCTTTGAGGAGGGGACTTTTAGGCAGAGACCTGAGGGTTAAGTAGGAGTCATCTAGGAGAACAGAGTTCAAAGGCTCCAAGAAGGGAAGGAGCTTAGTGGTCATCGTGGCTGGAGCACAGCAAGCGACAGGGAAGGTACTTAGGAGAGGCCGGGCAGATGGCAGAGGCCAGAGCGGCAGGGCCCTGCAGGCTGTGTGAAGGTAGCTGATTTTATCCTAAGAGCAATCAGTGACCATGGAATCCAGAGTTATGAACAAGAAAGCATTGTGATTGGATTTTTGCTTTAAGAAGATGAGTCTGGCTGCTGAGGAGACAGCGGCCGAGAGGAGTCTGGGAGCGGAAGCAGCAGACCAGCCGGGAGGTTCTTCAGGCAGAACGGGCAGGAGCCGACGCTGGCTTGGGTGAGGGTGGAGGCCGTGGGGCTGGATTTGGGCAAATACACGGCTGAACAGGAAAGCCAGACACTCGGGCTCTTGGTACCAGCTCAATTACTGCCTTTCAGCGGGATGGTGAGGAAACCACAAAACCTCTCCAGTGGCCATCTCCTCTCCATTTCTGCAGAGCAGAAACATCCTCTCCCTCCCTCCATCCCTCCAGGAATGCTGCGGGATGCCTTAGGGTCCGGGCCCTGAGTTAGTCTGCGCCATAAATTGTTATTAGCCTGCCCTCATCCTGTCTTGCGGAGAGAGAATGATTTCTAGATTCTCAGTGCTGTCCCCAGAGAGAGGAATCCTTCCTCTACATGGGTGGAAATTGATTGAGCCAGGTCGGCACCTTGTCCATGGTCGAATGACATTCTCCATAGGATTCAAATGGGATTGGTTGTCCTAACCCACACCTTCCCTTTCCTTCCAGCTCTAATCCTCTCTAGCTTTATCTAGCTTTTTTATTATTATTATTTCTTCTGCACTTCGGTGTTTTATTATTTCCAAATCTCAGGCTATGTACAGGAAATGAGAGGATTGTTAAAATTTAAAAAAGGATCTAAAATGGCCTGGCTGGCATGGGCAGCCATGAGGAGCAGCGGGGCTTGGGCCCCACCACTCTTGTCCCCAGGGCCCCAGGGCCTCTTGGCGCTATGTGGCCTCTGCACCCCGGCGTGGCAGGGGCTGGCACTGTGCAGTGCACGTCCAGCCCTCGGCCCCTTTCCCGGCCAGCTGGTTTTGTAGTTGTCCTGGCAGAGGTGGGGGCCAGAGCCTGCAGTATTGTCCCCAGAGGTCTGGAGTTGCCCTGGGTGTCCTTAGGCATGCTAATGAATTTGACACATAAACTTGAACTCTAAAATAACATTAAAACTGGATGACATATTGAATGCCTGCTTCTTGGCCCAGACAAGATTTAAGTATAGGAATGGGGACATTGCTCCCAGTTTTAGAAGTCCAGGTGTAATACAATTCTTAAGTCCCTTCTATCCATTTGATTGCCTGGGTATTCGGGAGACTCATTTAGTTTCCTCCCACATTCATTGTCAATACTTAACAAAGAGCAAGGTACTTTCACATGCTTGCATCCCCCCTCTTTTGCTCCCTAGGACCCAACATTGCCTTGCACACAACAAATGTCATCTGAAGGTGGCATTATGGGGTGGCAGAGAGCTTGGGACTGGGTTTGAATTCCAACCTCACCAGTTGTAAGCTGGATAACAAACGGCAGGTCACTTAACCTCGCTGAGCCCCAGTTCCTCCTCTCTGTAATATGAATAGTAATACCTATTTCACAGGGTTCTTGTGAGGATTAGAGAAAATGGCACGTGTAAAGCACCCAGAATAGTGTCTGGCACTCACACACAGTGTGAGAAAGAATGAGAGTCATGGATGTGTTCTGCACATCTGAAATAAATAGCCAGTTCTCCACGCACCCTGGACTAAGCTTTTCCACTACTGACAAAGGTCTCCTTCTGAGCTGGGAAATTTTCCAGTCTCTGGGGTCTCAGCCAGCACTGATCAAAGCTCTGGTCTGGTCCTACTCTATCCCCTCAGAAACTCAGGTTAGGCAGAACCAGTCTTAGAAGTCAGCACCCAAGCCAGGAAGAGCCCCGACTCCGGGCAATAAAGCGCTGTGTTCCAGTCAAGTCGAGGAAGCGTGTTGGCCGATCCCAAATTCCACAGTGGAAACCCAGCGGGTTTTGTCTTAGGCAGACTGGGCCATTCAACCCGTGTGCCCCCTTATCCGCTTTATTTCCCCATGTTTTCCACCTCCCACAGGTGCCTGTCAGTCCCTGGTAAGCTTAGGGCGGTGAGCAGGCCGAGGCGTAGTTGGTGCCACAGTCCCGGGGACCTGTCCCCCTCCCGTCCCCAGGCAGCGGCTCCTCTGCGTCGGCACGTAGACTCACGAAGTGCAGTTCTCGGTGGACTCAGAGACGCTGTCGTCCATCTCCATGTTGGCCGAGAGGCTGGCGAAGCCGTGGGGCAGCTCGTCCCACTCGTCGAACCTGACGCCTGTGCCCAGGGAGTAGCGGCCCTCCGCGCACGGCTTGCAGGCCTGGTCCTTCATGTCCAGAAACTCCCCGGCGTTGCAGGAGAAGGCTGCAAAAGAGGACGGGGACAAGGGAGGGGGCTGAGGTCACTGCAGCCCCAGGACAGGTGGTCGGGCGGTGGGCATCCCCAAGGGAGGAGCGCAGGGTTGGGCGCGAGGAGTCTGACCCACTAAGCTGTGGGACCATGGCGCGTACCGTGTGATTCTGCTTGTATGGAATGTCCAGAAAAGGCAAAGCCACAGGACACAGAAAGTGGATTGTGGTTGCCAGGGGCTGGTGGGAGGGGCCTGGGGAGAGATTGCTAATGACATGAGGTTTCTTTCCAGGGTGATTAAAATGTTCTGAAACTGCAGAGCGATGATGGTTGCCGTGAATGTTCTAAAAACCAATGAATTTTACCTTTAAAGGGGTGAATTTGATGGCATGTAAATTATATCCCAATGAAGCCGTTAATAAAAAAGAGAGAGAGAGAGAGATATTGATTTAGGGCCACAGACACTCTGCGTTGCTCCAGGACTTTGGGCTTATCCCTAGCAGTCTTGTTTCCTTTGGAGAGGCGTGTAGGTCATTCTGGAGCTCTCCAGCGAAGAGGATGCCATGGTCTCTCCTGCTGACCCCTCTGAATGGTGCACAGCCCTTCAGCCTTGAGTTTCCCCCTTGAGTCTCTGGCCTCTGTCTCCTCCTTTCTTGTTCTACTACTACCATGCTAGCTGGGATTCTCATGACATGCTAACTCAACCACTGCAATGCCCTCCTCACTAGTTCCCTATTCTTATTTTTGCACATTCTGCGGTCAGAGGTACCTTTCTAAAACACTGATATGTACTACTAGTCTCCTTATTTAAAAAATAATCAGGCATTCCTTTTGGTTATTGAATTAAGCTCTCCGTCTGGCATTCAAATTCTACCACAACTTCCCGCAGACTAACTTTCCATTTTGACCTTCCACTACAGACCTTTCTCTGCCTCAATCTCACCTGTCACCTTCTTGGTATTGCCTCCACCCAGGACCACAAGCTCTTCCCCAAATGTATCACTGTTCTTCCACCTCCAAACTTTTGCTCAAGTGGTCCTCCCAGCTGTTCCTGATTTCTAAGCATCCATTATGCTCATGCTTTCTCACACTGTATACGTCTGCCACCCACTAGGCTCTGAGCTCCTCCAAGGACAGCTGGCTCAGTGATTAGCACAGACCAGTGGGAGCTCCACAAGGTTTGCTGAAACAAGGAGCGGATGAATGAATGTCTGCTCCTCCCACCACACTGTAAGCTTCTGAAGACAGAGACGGTGCCTTGTTCATGTCGTGGTCCACACTGCATGTGCACATCATGGTGCTTACACGTAGTGGGAGCTCACTGAAGTTGGCAGAGTGAACTGAAGATGGCTTGTTTGTTTCCATTAGTCACACCTTGGTTCTGCTCAGATCTCAGCAATATCTGTTTCTTAAATTAATAAGTATTTATTTATAAATACAGGAACTACTCAACCAGGCACTGTGCTGAGCTGATTTTAGAATTGGAATACCCTTAATCTGCTTTCAAATTCTTCAAATGATTCCTTAATTCTAGTGCCTGATTCTTATTGTTATTCTCTTTGCCTTCCTAAAAGAACAGTGCAAGGGCGGAGTTCCAATCAGTTATTCCATGGTATTTTTACAGAACAGTGTAGGAGAAATTGCCAATTGTAGAAAAGCTGAGACTGCAGGGTCACGGCGGCAGGGACGGGAGCTGCACCGAGACACTGTCTTTCCTACTGCACAGTCAGATCCACAGCTGGGAACATTCTTGTCTCCTGAACTGATGCCTGGTGCATTTTAAAGGATGTCTCTGCAGAAATTTATCCTCTCTGGCTTCCTTTTTTAAGAACACAAGCAAATCGTGATCTTCCCTAATGACTGATTGTGGCTGGGGAGTATAGATTGGAGAGAAATACACAGGCAAAAAAGAAAATGTATGCAAAAAGGAAAAAAAAAATCAGAGTGGCACACAGCTGGAATTTTTGCTTATGCTGTATCCACTGATGGGATTTAAATTTTTTTAAAAAATGAAAGCAAATGCAAATATTCAGTTTGCATCCACGAAATAATATTTTTGCACCAAATTTCAAAAGGGTCTGGTCTGGGGACTAACTAGGGGAAAGATCTGATTCCTTAAGGCAGCTGCACCATCTGGAAGGGCCTATCTTGGACAGCAGGAGGCTTGGAGGGAAGACAAAAGCTAAGTGGCAGGGAGGCTCTGGAGCAGGGTGGCTGCTTACAGCACTCGGTGCCCTTGACGGGGTCGGGGAGGCTGGTGCACAGGCCCGGGGTGTGCGGCACGGCGACCCTCCACCTGGAACCCGTGCTGTCACACGCGGTGTACTCATAGTGGTACTCAGACTGCAGGGGAGAGAACAGTGGGCAAAATGTCCATTAGCAGTGATCAAACATTAACAGCTTCCCATCCACTTCCTGCCCAGCAGGATGGCTACCGACAGTCATTGTCACAGTAATGGGCCCTGGAGCCCCGCAGCGAGCAAGGCATCGTGGTGCTGAAATGATTATGATCTAAGCACAAGAACCACAATAATTTGCATCATTCCCTTCCACCTGGCCATGGTCTAGTCCCTAGAAATACATTTTTTGTGTGTGACTCTCTGTGCTGTTGTATGTAAGTAATGTCCTGATGGAACGGAGGAATATGGGAAGGTAACTAAAGAACAGGCTAGAAACAGGTAGAGTTTTCTTATCCCAAACTGTAGAATTTATGAGCAAGGACGTTTTAAATGGAATGATGTCCTGAATGGAAGGGCTGGTCCACAAAAAATTTACAAAGGATTGTCCCAGAAGCTGTATTTCTGTTTCCCTGTGTTCCTCACACTCCCTTATGCTGAGAAAGACGACAAATTCCCACTTGCATTTTATGAAAATGTCATATTTAGCCCAGACAGGTGATATGTTCTCATCACATGAGCCTGTTCATGCCTACTTTCTCTGTGCAACGAGAAATTCACAGTTCAGTTGCTTTACCTGAACTAAGAATAAACTGAATAATAACAGCAAAACAGCCAAATCAAGCATTCAAATAAAACAACACAGCAAAAACAACAAAAAGTACTACTCAGGAGAAAGAAAACACAATTGATGGGTCAAATGTTCTTAAGTATTTCTCACTCTTTTAAATCTTGTAATAAACAACCGACCACGGAATTAGTGATGATTTGGGCTCTGACAGGTATTTTACAATCCGCCTTACCTAAAAGTATATTCAAACCCAGAGGTACTTTGTATTACTGTATCCATAAGAAAAATAAAACTAATGTTCCCCTTCAATCCACATGACAGCACGATTACATGGCATGTATAACTTCAAGGAGCTGACACTAAAAATGAGACAGTTCTGAGTTTGCTAATCTAATAACGCATCAGAACCAAAAGGAAAAAGTTTTACCTTTTGGATAGGTACACATACTGCATTTGATCCATTCTAAGACGCATGTTCTTTCTACATTTAACCTCTATGAAACCAAGATGCATCTTGTAATTGATACAGTAAGGAAGCATTGTGTCATGTTAACTGATAGAGCTGTTTCTTTCTTTGTGGCACATAAAAAATGGTCTTAGAAGGAGTGGCATCTCAAGCTTGTTGATAAACATGTTGTTTCTTGATCTCTGGTTTCAGAAACTTAGAATGATCAGAAAACAATTTAAGGGCTTTACTTTTATTTTCCTCTATTAGAAATATCACCAAATACATATTGTTTGCCAAGCACCTAGAGGTAGGAGATGTGCCTGGTGAGCTCAGGACAGCAACACATAAATTCAGCATTTTCACCTCGAGGGAGAAGATGCACAGGAGATGGGAAAATTTAGGGAACTTGGAGCCTAAATTTTGACCAGCATCTTTGGCTTTGTATTTAGATGTCAGTGTCACCTAGGAAAGAAAGATCAGGATGGGAGTTCTTCGTGCCCTGGAGTTATCATCTCTCTCGGGCTATTTTTCCTCACAATTCCACTCTTTTCCTCATCTCAGATGATGCTGAGGATAAATAGGGCAACTACACATATATCATATCAATTCTGGTTCTAAAACTGATGCTCTCAAAAGGGTTTTGCTGCAAGAATGAGGGGTCAAATCCACAGTATGTAAATTAAATGGAGAATCGTGTGAACAAGGCAGAAAGGATTCAATGTTCTGCCCGTGAGCATAATCATGTGGTCTTTTTATAGTGCTTTCATTGTTCCCAAACACCTCATTTGATCTTCACAACTGCCTATAAGGCAAACAGAGCAGGAGCTGTTCCCTTCATTGCAACAATGAGAAAACTGACCCTCAATGGGGTGAAATAGCTCATCCAAGGTCACCCAGCCTGTACATCACTGAGCTAGAACCCAGGCCTTCCCACCAGGAATCCTCTTCCACCCTCATACAGCTGATCAAACACAAATTTAAAAGCCAAATCTAAAAATTAAATATGACAGTGTTGGTTGTCTGCCAGCAGCCAGGCTCACAACTCAGGCCTGAGAATCAGTGTTAAAGTATCTAATCTGTTCAAGCAGATAATTTCTATTCACTCTGACTGCATTTGGCCTTTTGGAAGCACATGGGCCAAGTCCATTACTTTTCATAGTCTTTCGTTTGGTGTCCCCTGAGTCCCACTCAGGTGGGAGGTTTGCTGGGGAAAATGATAGTTCCAAGCCTTAGAAAATTTCCCTTTCAATATGCGCTAATTTACTTCATGCCATTTGGGAATATTTACAGCCTTGGAGGTAGCTGGCTCTGATGCACTTCAAATCTGAACTACATTTAAGATCGCACCACTCAAGACGTAAGCTTAGAAAGAGTTAAGTCAGACATATAACTGGCAGGACTCCTCAATTATATTCAGTGTTCTGTGAACAATTCCCCAACAGTACCTCAATTTACCCAGTGATCTATCTTTGAAAGTGTGCAATCTGCTATTATAGAGACTCACAAAGGAGGCACACAAACACATCCAGTGTACATATCCGGCACGCAATCCCTTCCTCCCCACCATGCACAATTATAATGACACACATCCAAGCCATAATGCGAAATGAGACACAGCAGGCAGTGGCTGCTGCCTGTGCATCAGGGAAATAAGGGAAGGGTTAGCAATAAGCGAAGAGGACTATTAGTCCATCCTGCCTAGCATCACCCCACTGTGTAATACTCCTGGGCATATAAGGAGCAAGAAGAAAAAACTCCAAAGTTGAAATCTGCTTTGCCTAATATCGAGCTATCTGTTGGTAACACTGATCTTTCAGCTCCAGAAAAATTTACTCAGACCCACAATAGTTTTAGTCCTTGCTGTCTAGGTATTGGACTGCTGAAATGATTTTTTTTTTAATTGCCAAGTCAGGATGGTATCTGGATGGAAATCTGTCCTTCCTTCCACCTTTTCCCCTCCCCTTTCTTTCAAAATAACATGTCTTAGTTTTTTAAATGATTATCAGAGTAATAGTTTAAAGACTAGAGATTGTTGATAATCTGTGGTTAGATGCTAAAGAAGTATTTGATTGCCATCCACTGTGGAAAATAGATACAATTTAAGCTGATGAGCTGGTGACAAAGAGATGTGGTCCACAAGGCTGGTGGTGGGAGGGCCATAAGGACTGGGTTAGCCTCTTTGGTATGTCCTAAGTAAACAGGCCAGTTAGAAGTGATCCCACCAGCCCATTACCCATGGTCCTCAACTTCCCTAAGCCACAGTTGCCTTATCAAAAAATGGGAATATACAAATATCTGCCTATTAGCAGGGCTGCTGTATACAGTTGTGCAGGCTATTCACAAGGCTACCTAGCTCAGGGCGTGAGTGGAAGGTGAAATCTAGCTCAAACTGCTAGGTGGCATGCCCTATCATGGGGCTTCACCTACCCTGAGAGGGAATGCCTTTTTCCCATGTGCAGTTGGTCAGCTGTGAGCATAATTAAGGTGATGTATGTCAAGCACTTAGCACAGTAGGCTTTTTCATCTTCAAAACAACCCAATGAGGTAGATACAATTATTTTATCATTTTACAGATGAGAAAACTGAGGCATTGAGAGGTGAATTTGCTCACTCAAGACCACACAGCCAGGAGGTTGCCAAGCCAGGATTGGACCTAGGCTATCTGAGTCCAGTCTCTGTTCAAGGCTGCTGGTATTTGAGAGCATCCTGTCGCACTCACAAAGTGTATCTAGGGCTCAGCATTGGCTCTCAAGCTGCTGAAAACTTTGCAATGAAAGCCAAGCATATCAAAAACTTTGTAAACACATATAGAAGTAACATTCATAGGACATTGGGCAGGTGGGAGGGGGAAGGGGCGATGGGTAAATTCACACCTAACGGGTACAGTGTACAATGTCTGGGGTTGGGCACACTTGCAGCTCCGACTTGGGTGGTGCAAAGGTGATACATGTAACCAAGACATTTGTGTCCCTGTGATATTTTGAAATTTTTAAAAAAGGGCATTAAAAAAAAAAAAACTTTGCAAACAAGGCCAGAGGGAAAAGGCTCAAGTTGAAAACCGTGTGGAATGGGAAGGCTGGAAGGTACTTCAAACCTTGGAGGTTCAACAAGGACATCTATTGTTTTTGCCTGCCTGGTGTCCACCCCGCCTCCTGCTGGTAACGGCAAACTTGTGGGAGGATATATTGCCTCCTTATTATATATAGTCTCGGTGGGATTGTCAAATGAGGCAGAGGAGGCACCCACCCTCCTCTGCCATGGGATGGACATATGACCCACACTGGCCAATCGAATACTCTCCCTGGATAAGTGAAACCGGGATGAGGGGCCTGAGGACACTTAGCCACTGAGTAGGGACCTCGGGTGGGTCGGAACTGAGAGAGGGATGGGGTAAGAAAGTGGGGCAGCTGAGGATAAGCCCCACCTTACTTTCCAGTTCTGCCTAGGGCTGCTGTTGGTGCCTACGCAACGAAAATCCACCTCGGTAATAAAAATGAAGAGTGTGCTAAGTAAAATAAGGCAGCCGCAAATGAACATACACTGTATGATTCCGTGTATATGACGTACAGAGTAGTCAAATTCACAGAGACAGAAGGTAGAATGGTGGTTGCCAGGAGCAGGGGAATGGGGCGTTACTGCTTAACAAGCACAGTGTTTCGGTTTTGCATGATGAAGAGTTCTGTGGATGATGGCGATGGTGGGCTGGAGAGGAGACAGACCATAAGTAGATATGCAAATAAGCTTAATCGCCACTGCACACTCTTGCTTGCCCCCACTTCTCCAGAGAAGGGTCTTGATGTCTAAGGACTCTGGCAAAAACGGTAACATGTCTCTGACTCCAACCTGACACCAATCATTGAACTACATTTTTCCTTCTCCGAGTGATGGTGGTTTGAAAGCCAGGACAAGCCAGCGCCCACAGACATTTAGCGCAGTTGCTTAGAAGTAACCTCAGCGACAGCAGAGCTGAGAAGAACTACCTGTGCGAGAAGCATAAGGTGATCAGGTGGCAGTGGGGTCTACTGCTCTGCCAGCCTTCTACCTGCCAGGGTGTTTCTCCAGCCTAGCTGGCCAAGGATGCTGGTAACAGATGGCTCAGACAGGCTGGAGAGCCAAAGGGCTGCCCCCCAAACAGGGCCTCCCAGGATTAACACGGGAACTCCTGGGCCTGCAAAGGTCCTCGAAGCATGTGAGGGCTGGTGCTGTACTAAGACAAGCAGTCTGAGAAACGAGGAACAAATGACCTACGTGGTCATTTGACTCCTCTAGTTCTCAGTCCCTCATCTGTAAAATGAGAAAGTTGGACTTAAGCAACTTCTAATTTCTAAAATTCTTTCCAGTTCCAAGACCTTATTATTTTGTGCTGGTATTTGCATGGAAATCTGTCCTTCCTTCCATATTTTTCCTCCTTTCCTTCAAAATAGCACATCTTAGTTTTTAAAATAATTATCAAAGTAATACATGTTAATTGTAGAAAAAATGAAAATAGAGACTAGAATAAAAAAGAAAATAAAAATCTGCCATAAATCCACCAAGCAAACTACTTTTAACATTTTGCTGTATTTCTTTCCAGACTTTTTCTATATATGCATGTGCATTTCAAAAAACAAAATGAAGATCATGTGGTATCCAGTTTTGTGTTCTGACTTTTTTTCTCCATTTAATTTTAGGTCACAAGCACTTTCCTATGTCTTTAACAGCTGCATCATAGTTTCTTTAACTGCTCTCCTATTGTTGGACCTTGAGTTTTGTTCCATTTTTTCCTTATTTTAAATAGCACTGCAATGATGCTTTTTGTGTATCTCTGATTATTTCCTTTGGATAAATTCCCAGAAGTGGAATTACTAAGTTAAAGAGTATGAGTTCCTTTAAGATTCTTGATCAGCAAGGGAGATTTCTAAGACAAAATAAATCTCTAAGTCTTTTTTAAAAAAACTTTCTGTTATGGTAAATTAAAAAATTTTATCATGGTAAATTTGAAATATGTTATTTCAAATATATATATATATCTATATATTTTTTTTTTTTTTTGAGACAGAGTCTCACTCTCTTGCCTGGGGCGAGTGCCGTGGCGTCAGCCTAGCTCACAGCAACCTCAAACTCCTGGGCTCAAACAATCTTACTGTCTCAGCCTCCTGAGTAGCTGGGACTACAGGCATGAGCCACCATGCCCGGCTAATTTTTTCTATATATTTTTAGCTGTCCAATTAATTTCTTTTCTATTTTTGGTAGAGACGGGGTCTCGCTCTTGCTCAGGCTGGTCTCGAACTCCTGAGCTCAGAACGATCCGCCCACCTCGGCCTCCCAGAGTGGTAGGATTACAGGCGTGAGCCACCGCGCCCGGCCTCAGAAGCAATCTTAAAGGCTGTTGGTCTGGGTCTTCCCAAAGTGTAACTCATACATGGGGCAGGGGGACTGGTGAGATGCATTCAAGCGTTACGTAGAAACCCTTTGATGTGAGGTGTTAGTTACATAGTTACTTTAATAGGCAATTTTAAAAAAGGAAAAGAACTCATCAAATCCACAATTTCGTGGATAACATTTGCTTAGGATGAGATTAAAGCAGATAAGGATATGAAGTTTTCTTTTAAAATAAAATTTTTGAAATAAAAAAAGGTGAATTGATGCAAAGAAGGTCAGTCACAGGACACGTGGTGAAAGCCAGGCAGTACCAGCGACAACTGGCCTTTAAGAGCGGCTCATCCAGATTCCTCTCCAGTCTCAGGCCCTCCAGGGGACTGGCCTGCCTGTGATACCTTTGGGGATGCAGGACTTACTGTCCCTCCCTTTCCATTTGTGGTCAGCACTGATTGTTAGTGAGTTCTTTCCTACTGGGAATGGAAAGAAGCTTCTTTGTGAGCTATGAAGGACTCAGGGCCACCCAAGATGACTCAGAGCCTGTCCCTACCCCCTGCATGGCTGCCCCAAACAACACTGTCCTGTTTCTTGAACACAGCTTCCTGTGTCTGGCCTCCCTCCTCTGGTGCCCAGGGGCATGTTCCCTCTTACTGGTCGCCCTAGCCCTGTCATGACTGGACCCCCATGCAGTGGGATGGCTCACGGCCTCCTGCATCGGCTGAGGGTGGCCTGGCTGCTCGGGGCATCTGCAGCCCTCCCAGCTGGCTGACCCACACTGCCCTCATTGCTGTCTTGGAAGAACTTGGAAAATGAGAGGTCAGACCCCATATTTCTTGAGGTCCCTCCAGCTTTGAGGCCAAGGGCTCACTGAAGGAGCTAAAAACGCCTCAATAAGCCCAAGGGCAGGGGTCAATGGCCAAGCCCACTCTTTTTGGTGGGGTGGTGTGGCTCTCTATATCCTTTTTTTTTTTTTTCTCCATATGTCCCCTCACTCTCTCCATCTTAAGTGGATTTTATTTTGAGGGATGAGATGGAAGGTGGAAAGACACACCATGATTTTTCTCAGTGGGGTATTAGCCCCTGTCTGGAAGAAGGCTAGACTCCTTCCCCTCCAAGGTACCCTCATTTTCACACTGTTCTTGTGGCCCCCAACCCACAGGCAGCAACAGTCCCGGCTGGCTTGGCCCTTTGGCCCCCGCCTTGTTGTAGAGCTTCCACCAGCTCCAGAAATGCAGCTGCAGGAACTTGCGCATGTTCCTCTGAATGACTTTCAGGCCAATTCTGCCAAAAGAATTGGGATTGCATGGGTTAAAATGAAGGTGTCAGGACCTGGCTTCCCTGGGGAGGGGAGTGGGCAGGAAATGGAAGCCAGTAGATGTACTTTGTGCAGACACAAAAATGCTTTCTCAAGACCCCGCATTGCCCATGTGGTCCGGGGCAGCAAGACTCAGGCTGGAGCCAGAGCTCAGCAGTGGGTTAAGGGAGCAGAGATGGAACCTGGTGGAACCAGGTCCCTCCCAGATGGCTGAGACAGACCAATCATTTACTCCTGCATTTTCCCTCCTTCTGCTCCTTCATCAGAAATCACCCATTAGTCTCTAAATCTTAGATCTGCAAAATCTTTGGAATCTGTCCCCTTCTTGTCCCCTGCAGCTTCATTCAAGTGTCATGGACTGAAGACCCCACCATGCAGAGGCCCTGGGTTGGATTGGGCCGACATCCCTCACGTCAGCCCCTAACTGGTGTCCCTGCCCCTGTCCAGGGTCTTGGATGGCCTGCTAGTGGGTAGCAGGTATTCTAATTCTACAACCACAAAGAGCCAGAAGCAACCACAGGTCATCTGGGATGGACACAGCAATTTTTAAGTTACCAGGTTAGGGAAATGGCTGAAAACATGATTCCAAGGGCAGGGATTTAGAGCGAGAAATCCTGGGTTCTAATCCTGACTCTGTATGAAGCTGGCCCGGTTCTTTAACCCCTCTGGCCTCAGTTTCCACATCTGTAAAATGGGGGATGCTGGGCTTGCCACATCCCTCTCACAGCATGATCACATGGACCGAGTAAGGGGAAGCCTGTGAAAATGACTTTAAAGAAAAGGATTTATGTTAGCTGGTCCCTATAAGGGGTTGAATTGTGTCCTCGCAAAAGATATGTTGAAGTCCTAACCCCCAGTACCTGTGAATGTGACTTTATTTGGAAATGCAGTCATTTCAGATGGAATTAGTTAAGATGAGGCCATACTGGGGTGGGGTGAGCCCTAATCTAATATGGTGGGGTTCTTATAGAAAGAGGGAAGATGATGTGAAGACACAGACACGTGGGGAGAACATGTGTGAAGACAGAGGCAGGGATTGGAGTGATGCATCCACAAGCCAAAGGACACCGGGGGCCCCCAGGGCTGGCAGTGGCAAGAAAGAAGCCTACCCTAGAGGCTTTGGTGGGAGCATGGCCCTACCAACCCCCTGACTTTGGACTTCTGGCCTCCAGAACTGTGAGAGGATAAATCCCTGTTGTTTTAAGCTACCCAGCGTGTAGAACTTGGTTACAACGGCCCTAGGAGACTGATACAGGCCCACACACGGTCTCTGGGCCAGCAAAGACATTGATGCCCACCCCTCCCTCACCACACAGTGTGGCTAATGGAGCTGACCCCTGTGTGGGAGGCATGTGTGTGGCTTCAGCAGTCCTTCCCTGTTGTTGTGTGTGAGTACTACCTTCGTTCCAGCATCTTCTTGAACTCGACCCTCATGAGGAAACCCCGGAGCCGACACTGCAGCATCGTCATGATCTTGGCCAGACGCTCATCCCACATGTCCTCAAGGTTGGCCAGGATGCCCACATGGAAGAACACCTGGAGGAAAGAGGCACCCCTCTGAAGAAAGCCCAGCTGTCACCCAATGGCAGCCACTTAAGGGAGTTTTAAATCAAAGAACCAAAGGGTCAGAAGGGTCCTTAAAAGTTGAGGGACCCAGTCTGGTGCTGATGCCTGGGGCCAGAAGGAAACAGCTGGCCCCAGCCTGGACACCTCCAGCAGCAAGGCACTTACCGACAGCCTCAGCCTCAAGCTCTTCTTGCTAGGGTGCACCCCAGATCCGCCTAGCACCATGCTGGGTGCCAGCCCTGGCCTTGCACTTACTAGCTGGCTCACCTTGGACACATCTCAGAGCCTCAGTTCCTTATCTGTGAAAGGGGAAGCCCATCCTTCTCTCAGAGGGTTGCTGTAAGGATTAAATGAGATAATTGGTGGGAAAGTTCTGTGAAGTTCTAATTGAAGTGTGGTAGATCATCATAGTCCTCATGTTATGGTGATTGCCCTGCAGCCAGGGTGGCAAGGGGCCTTCCTTCCTTGCCACCATGTAGAGCAGTGTTTAGACAGAGTCACTCCATCATGGCCCCACAGGATCTGGGTGTGGAGAGAGGGGATAGTGACCAGAGGGGTTCAGGTGGGGTCGGTTGACTTTCTCAGAAGACAGAGTTACCACTGCTACACAGTTTCAGCTTCAAGCTGGGATGTGAGGGGGACTCACCCAAGGAAAGCAAGGCTGGCTTTGCAATGAGTGTTGGAAAGTGTTGGAAACACCCAGCCTCAGGGAAATGCAAATTAAGGTCCCAAGATACCATTTACCCCTCCCCACACTTGTAGCATTTCCAACTTCTGATAAAACAAGTGTTGGCATGGGTATGGAACAAGGGGAGGGCAAACTGGTATAAGACTTTTGGAAAATGGATTGGCATTCCCTCGTCAAGTTGGATATTTGTCACCTGCAACAGGCAGCTGTCCTCCCATATATCTCAGCCTGGCCTGCTAGAGACACCTGCCTGAAGGGCTTTTGAAAAATGCAAATGCCTGGGCATAAGGAATTTCAAACAATTCCTGGGGCGGGGTTCAGGCACTGGCGTTTTTAAAATCTCCCCACATGTTTCTAATGTACAACCAAGGTGGAGGACTTTGTTCTAGAGAAATTCCGATATAGGACCATGGGCAAGGATGCTCGTGGCAGCACTGCAATACAGTGAGGCTGTGACAATGAACGAATGTCACGAACCAACAAGGACAACCTCAGAAACAGAATTAACCAATGAAAACATGTCACTGAAAAATGCCACAGAAGAGTGTTAAGTATGATATTTCCATGAAACTCAAAACCAAGCAAAACCTGGGATTGTATACATATGTGATAAAACTGATTTTTGAAAGGTAAGGGAATGGTTAACATAATAATTTAGGACAGGTATTACTGCTGGGGGTGGAGAGGAAGGGGAAGAAAGATGTGCAAAGATTATATTCTGGGCTTTTAACTGGGTTTGTGGGCACTCGCTTTATTATTATGTCTCATAATGTAAAATCTTTTTACATGCTTCAGGTAGGACATGATAGAAACTTTTAGAAGGATAGAAGGTGCCAGGAGACCTGCATTCTGGCCTCAGCCTGCCTTCGATGAGTTATGTTTCCTTGGTCAAGTCACTCTCCTTTAGGGTCCACAGAGAGTACAACTGCAGGGCCCCCACGGCCTCCCAGCTGCTGGGGCCTGTGATTCTACACGTGGGGGCAGGGAGCAGAGCCCCCAGCTGAGTCCCTATGGGGAAAGGATGGAAAAGAATGCTCCTGCCTCCTTGCACCCCCCACACTGCAAGAAAAACCTCCCAAGGAGTTAGACGTCACAAGGTAGAGAAATCAGGCTTGGATTTGTAAAATGTTTCTTGACATTTCAAAATTAATTGGTGTTGAGGTTTGATCTTTGAGGCAAGCATGGGGTTGGGGCCCACCTGAGCCAACACCAAAGACAGGGACACCATTTATAGGCAGAGCCATCTTTGTTCTGCCCCCGCCACCAGAACCTCAGGGAGCAAAGCTGCCCTCAGCAGCACTGGGCCTTCCCTGGGACCTGCAATGCCTAATGCAAACCTTGAGCAACAGCAAGATGTGGTGCATTTGCCCAGGTGGTAGCTGTGGCAGAGTCTGGAGATACCAGCTCTGGCTTCCAGGCCACATGACCAGCAGTGGTGGGCCTGACACCAACTAGCTCTGTTCTGCTTGGTTCTGTGGAGTGGGACATGTCACCTCCACCTTCTTGCCAGGCTTTCTGAAGCTTTCCATCTGTCAAGGGTGGGTGGGGAGAGAGGGGGCCTGTGGGTTTCTAAGGTTCTTTCGAGCTCAAGTATTCAATGATTCTGTGACAAAACCTCAAGTGCTTCCTGTAAATCAATCTAGCTGTACACAGCACATCTTAATTGTGAAGGAGGCCAAAGCAAACAGTTCTGGCAGATTCTAGAAGAGTGTTACAATTCTGCAAATACAGAGTGTTATAAAGCAAGGAGCTAGGGACTCTTTCTCTTCTCTTTGTGGTATATCCCTAGAGCCTGGAACCATGCCTGGCACACACTCCATAAGCATTTGCCAAATGACCAGATGTGTTGGAGGAATGCGCACCCTGGGAGCCTCCACGCCAGGCCTGCATCACACATGAGACTTGGAGAGGAAAGTAATCTGCTCTAGGCTGCACAGACACTCCTGCCTGCAAAGCCAGTGCTCCTCTCGGGTCACCTGGCTATCATGTTTGGTTGCAGTCTGGTGGGGCAGCTGTGGATGAACACCTTGCACCACTGGCCTGGCCAGCCATTGCAGTCCCAACAGGAAGCTGTGGGACCAGGAAATGGGATAGACACAGGGCAACCCAGGCCCCATGAGTCAGCATCAGGAGGCTGCTCTGAGTCAGCCCCGACTCACCTACCAGCTCAGAGCTGGGCTGTGGTGCTTCCCTGCCTAGGCCCTGCCCACACAAACCACCGTGCTGGGTCAGATCCAGGACCTTGATTCTGATAGGCTTCTTTATACTAAGAAACATTCTACCATTGATTGAGAACTACACTGTGCTGAGCTGGGTTCTATGCATGTTGCCACTAATCACCCCAAATCCTGTGAGACTAGCATTGTCAACCCTGATTTTTCAGGAAACTGAAGCTCTCAGCAGCTGAAGGACTTGCCTAAGGCAGGCAGTTCACGCTCTGAATGAAGTCCACCTTCTTGGAATAGGGCTGAATGGGTGTAGGGAGTGCGTCTTCTCCAGAAGACCCTACCTTGGTATGCCCAATTTTGTATTCATTTATGTCCAGGCCGATGGACCCAAGAAGCAGCTCTGAGGCTTTCTTGTTATCCACAAACCCCTGGGGAATCACGTTGGGGTTGAGCACTTGGTACCTGACAGGAGAGAGACGACTGACATTCATCGTCATACCCACACTGGCAGCACACAAAGCACGTTCACACAGTCATCCATGGATTTTTCAGACAGGCTTCAAGACAGGGATTAGACTTGTTTTACAGATGCCCAAGGTAGGCAGAGAGATGAGATCCACTGGAGGCTTTGGGGCAAGGCTACGGCTTGGGAGTGAATGCTGGTATGGTTTGGGGGTTCCGGGATGAGGTGTTTCTAGAAATGAAGAAACCAAAATCCTTTCCTTCCTGGCAGGGCTTGGAGTAGAGAAAAGGGAACTGGCCCAGGCTTAGGAGAATGGCTTCTTTTCTTGGGCTGTCAGCAGCCCCGTTTGTGATCTTGGACAAGTCCTTCCCGATTTAGGGACTTCAGAGGGCCTTGAAGAAAGTGACCTCCAGTGATCTTTCCTGATCCATGAATCCGTGGTCCAGTGTTTTAGGAAATAGAGCAGTAGGAGAAGATCATCTCTAAGGTAGGAGTCTTAGTTTAGTTCCCCTAGAAGCAGACCCTGAGACAAGGATTCAAGTGCAAATGGTTTATTTGGGAGGTGGCAGAGTTGGGAAGTGAGTAGAAAGCCAATTAAATGCACATTATCAAGGCAGTTATGACAGCGGGGGAGCCCTGGGAGCAGTGGTGGAAGAATTTACACCATGGAAATTGGCAGATACTACCAATCAGGGCTGCTTTTTTTTTAACCTGAGTGCAAGTATAGAAAACGTCTCGGGGTTAGCCCGCCAGAAGGGTGAGGGAGCAGAGGTATTTACACATCACCTCTCCTCAGTCACTGATGGAGGGTTACTCTGGGGAAGGTGTTAATTCCTGGGACTCTCAGCCTTCCAGGGAGGGGCAGGCTGTATCCAGTAGCCAAAGAAATTCAGGTTCTGGCAGTTGAAAGTTGGTCCAGCATGTACTAAGGCAGTGACAGTGAGAAGGTATTGACAGGACACCATAGTGCCTGCCACAATGGAACAGGACTTACCAGCTGGCCAACCCCTGGAGGACAGAGCAGTGCACTCAAGGAGACACCATTCACCTCTGTTTGAACTCTGGGTGCTTCAGCCTGTTTGGGAAGCCCTTCCTGCAAATACGGATGCCTTCCAGGACACCGTTGCAAGCCAGTTGGTGCATGATCAGGTGAGCATCCACCACACCTGCCAAGGGGGAGGGCATAGGATGGAGAGTGACTGCCCTGGGGTCATACAGGCCAGTCCTGGCCACTAAAGGAGGCTGAACTGAGCATCTATGTCAACAACCCCTGTCTTCTGTCAGCACCTGGGAGACCCTAGGTGCCCACTATTTGACCAATATCCAAAGGCTCTCCTGAGTGTGTTTTCTGGCTGGGTGAGCACCATCTACTTTATAACGCAGCTAGAC
>CAUYSK010077596.1:0-13993 GCA_963575035.1 Avahi laniger | reverse complement strand
GCTAATTTTTTCTCTATATATATATTTTTAGTTGTCCAGATCATTTCTTTCTATTTTTTAGTAGAGACGGGATCTCACTCTTGCTCAGGCTGGTCTCGAACTCCTGACCTTGAGCGATCCACCCGCCTCGGCCTGTGCTAGGATTACAGGTGTGAGTCACCGCGCCCGGACAGATCTATGTCCTTTTAAGCATACAGATAAAGAATAGTTATTTTGTTTTGCATGGTTCTTTTTACGTAAATGGGATCATTTTGGGTTTTTTAGCTGCAGCTTGATTTTTTCATGTAACAATTTGTCTTAGAGATCTTTTCCAAATTGCAGAGGGCTTTGTAGGATGGCTTTACACAATTCATTTTCTTACTGATGAACATTGTTTCCAAACTAAATAATGATTTCATTTTAGTACATCTTCCATCACATTATCATTTTAAAAATATGAATGAAAACCAAAATAAGAAATAAGAACATGAATTCTGGTTTTGTTGATGTTGAATTTTTTTTGTTTTTACAGCTGTATATAATAATCATAAAAATTGTATTCCTATATTTGTTTCTATACATTTAAACAGCATTATAATAAAAATCATTTAAGAGAAAAAAGTAAATGGTCTATACTTTGCATTTCTTTTTACATACAAGCTTTGTAATCTTGGACAGATGTATTAGTTATATATTGCTGTGTAACAAATTGTCCAAAAGCTCCTGGTTTAAAACAACAAACATTAAGGCCAGGTGCTGTGACATACATCTGTAGTTCCAGCTACTTGGGAGGCTGAGGTAGGAAGCACTTGAGGCCAGGAGTTCCAGGATGTTGTGTGCAATGACTGTGTCTGTGAATAGCCACTGTACTCCAGCCTGGACAACAAAGTGAGACCCCCGTCTCTAAAACAAACACACACACACCTTTCTGTGTGTCAGCTCAGCTGAATCCTCTAAGGGTCTCATAAGTGCAATCATTAGCCAGGGCTGCAATCATCACAAGGCTCAGCTGGAGAGAATCTCCTTCCAAATTCACTCACTGTTGGCAGGCCCAGGTCCTCACTGACTGTTAGCCAGAAACATCAGTTCCTTGTCATATGGACCTTTTCTAGGGCTACTCCCAACGTGGTAGCTAGCTTCATCCACAGAGAGGGCTCAGGGAGTGTTACAGACTGAATGCTTGTTTACCCCCAAAATTCACATGTTGAAACTCTACTCCCTGATGCGATGGTATTAGCAGGAAGGATCTTTGGGAGGTAATTAGAATTAGATGAGGTCATGAGGGTGGAGCCCTCGTGGATGGGATTAGAGAGTCCGGAGAGAGCTTGCTTCCTATCTCTGCCACAGTGAGAAGGCCCTCACTAGACACGTGTGGCACCTTGATCTTGAATTTCCCAGCCTCCACAACTGTGAGAAACAAATGTTTATTGTTTAAGCCACCCATTATGGTATTTTGTTATAGCAGCTTAACCTAATAGCAGAAGTAACATTCTATCACTTTGACCATATTCTATTCATTTAAAGCAAAATCAGCCCTCACTCAAAGGGAGGTGGGTTACATGGGGGTGCAGGGGGTGACACCAGGAGCAGGGATCATTGGGGGCTCCCTTACAAACTGCTTACTGTAAGTAGCGTGGCCTCTCTTTAACTCAGTTTTGTCATCTATAAACATCTACCCTATAAAAGACATTGTGAGGATTAAAAGAATTTTAATCTTAGATATGATAAGTATTTTAATATGTAAAGTGCTTAAATATATAAAATGTCTTGCACAGAGTGAGCATTAGAGAAAATTAGCTAAGTATGGATACAAAAATAATGCAAATACATAGACCTATTCTATGTAGTACAAAGTCTATGATGGTGGTTCAAAAAATACTTGAATTAGGCCGGGCGCGGTGGCTCACGCCTGTAATCCTAGCTCTCTGGGAGGCCGAGGCAAACGAATTGTTTGAGCTCAGGAGTTCGAAACCACCCTGAACAAGAGCGAGACCCCATCTCTACCAAAAATAGAAAGAAATTAATTGGACAGCTAAAAACATATAGAAAAAATTAGCCGGGCATGGTGGCGCATGCCTGTAGTCCCAGCTACTCGGGAGGCTGAGGCAGTAGGATTGCTTGAGCCCAGGAGTCTGAGGTTGCTGTGAGCTAGGCTGACGCCACAACACTCACTCTAGCCAGGGCAACAAAGTGAGATTCTGCCTCAAAAAAAAATAATAATAATATTAATAATAAATTGTTTAAATACTCTTGCGAGTAAAAAATGATTTAATGAAGATTATACAGCAATAATGAAAAATAGTTTAAGATACAATGTTAAGTGAAAATAGCAGGTTAAAATTTTTTACACTGAGATGGCTACCTCATCAAAACATATATAAAGAAGGATAGAATTAGGAGTGATACCTCTATTTTCCAGCTTTGGGGGTTTTCTTTCATGAAAAACAGATCCTTATAATTAAGAATAATCACTATCAAAATTCCAAAATGTATAAAACTACAAAGGGAAGCAAAAGCTAAAAAATATTCACCATTCGACGAAGCATTTATAAAATTTAGTCTCCATTTAAACAGTGTCCCATACTTAACACTAACATCTCTCCCTACCAAACGGGCTGATTTCCTTCTTTGTGGGTCAGTCCCTTTCTAACTGTCTGATGCAAACAGCTGAAAGGACAATGCAAATCAACAAAGTAAATGAGAAAATCTGTCATAACAGTCAGGATTTTCTAAAGTCAAGGAAAATGATGGAGGACTGCTCACATCATGCTAGAAGCCATGGACACATGAGGATCTGGGGCAGTTCAACAACAGTGAAAGAGAGAATCAAGAAAAATGATGGCAAGAAAGATACTTGAGCCAGACGTGGTGGCTTGCACCTGTAATCCTAGCACTCTGGGAGGCCGAGGCAGGAGGATCACTTGAGCTCAGGAGTTTGAGACCAGCCTGAGCAAGAGTGAGACCCAGTCTCTACTAAAAAATAGAAAGAAATTTGGCTGGGCAACTAAAAATTAAAAAAATAAAAAGTAATTAGCCAGGCATAGTGGTGCATGCCTATAGTCCCAGCTACTTGGGAGGCTGAGGCAGGAGGATCGTTTGAGCCCAGGAGTTTGAGGTTGCCGTGAGAGAGTTGATGCCATAGCACTCTACCAGGCAACAGAGTGAGACTCTGTCTCAAAAAAAAAAAAAAAAAAAAAAGAAAGATACTTTAAAAAAGAATGATTTGAATATCAATAGACTATAAGCCCTTGGGGAAAATAAAGTCTGAGCATACTTTCTATAAAAAACAGCCCTCTCTATTATTACACTAGCAAGTTAAACTGATAAGAACAGATACTACTCTTGATCTTAGCCAAAAGGCCAAGAAGCAATGCACTAGCAAGTTAAATGTGAATCTAACAGATGTTAGATTGCCATCACAAAATTTTGTTGATAAAATTATATCCCCAAACCAAATACTTGATTTCATTCTTTATTCATTTAAAAAATCCATAGAAGTTTCAGTTCTGGATAAATGGACTAAGCACAGTCCATCTGTTCCTACTGAAGGTAGTTATAAAAACCAGGGGTAGCTATTTGAGGATGCTAAAAAGTAAACACAGCACTTTGGGAGGCTGAGGCAGGAGGACTACTTGAGGCTAGGAGTTCGAGACCAGCCTGGGCAACACAGTGAAGTATGGTGATACACCCCTGTAGTCCCAGCTACTCCAGAGGCTGAGGCAGGAGGATCACTTGAGCCTAGGAGTTTGAGGTTGCTGTGAGCTTTGATGATGCCTGGGCATCACAGTGAGACCCAGTCTCAAAAAAAAGTAAACAGTAGCAGGCAGATTAGGGAAGACCAGGACTCAAAGTACCACTGAACTAATTAATGAGTTTAGCATTTCTTTTTTGTCTGCTATCTGCTGGAGTGGACACAATGTAGCCTGAAATCTGGAAGTGTCCATTGACCAGGACATAGAGAGCTCTAGGAGAAACGCTACTCTTATTCTGGCCCAAGGAGTAGGAAATGGGTCTCTGAAAACTCAGAGAGTGTATAGAAATCCCCTGGTTTTCCTTCTTTTTCTTTTTTCTGTTCTCTGCGTGCTAGCTCAAGGCAATCCTTTGGTGGCAGCAGTGGCAATGGGAAAATAGCTGGAAACTAAAACTCTGAATGATGATAACCTTCTTCTCCAATCAGAGGAAAAGTGGTTTCAAGAGGGTGAGGTGAGCCTCCAATGCTTTTTTTCTCTGTCTTCCTGCTGCTTGGCCCCAAGCCATGGGCACAGTCAAAAAAAGTATACACCAGAGCTGGGTAATTAAAGCCCTGACTTTAAGTCATGAAGACTGAAAAGGGGGCAGTCCAATAAACCAGGAAGTACTGAAGAGATCACAGAGAGGGAACAGCTCAAGAAGTGACACCATAAAGTTGTTTATTAACTCCTTTGATTACTCCTGAGCTGCACACACAAGGATCTGACACTAAACAGTGGACCATGGACTCTGAGAACTGAATTAAGACATAGACCATGGCCCAAGTACCAGACTGGCCACTAAGTAGTATACACACAGGACTGATCCAAATATGTTTACAAAGGCTTTGAAAACTGCACTGACATTGAAACCATAGCCCACAGAAGGATGGTGAGAACTAGTGGCCAAAAACCTTAATGTGTTGATTGTCTCCTAAAATAAAGCTACAGGTTGAATAGCCCTAATCCGAATACCTGAAATCGGACATGCTCCAAAATTTGAAACTTTGTGAGCATCAACATGACACTGATAGAAAATGCTCAATGGAGCATTTTGAATTTTGGATTTTCAGATTAGGTAAGTGTAATGCAAATATTCCAAAATCTGAAACACTTTTCATCCTCAGCATTTCAGATAAGGGATACTAAACCTGTATCAACATTCCTCATAATATTGAAACAAGACCAAGAGTCTCATAACATAATATTCAAAATGTCCTAGATATAATCCAAAATTACTCAATAAGGGCAGAACCAGGAAAATTTTAACTTCCATGGAAAAAGACTACCAACAGATGCCAATGCCAAGATGACACACTTGTTGGAATTACCTGACAAAGACTTTAAAGAAGCTATTATAAATATGTCAGGAGAATACTTTTGGAACAAATGGAAAGATAGAAAGTCGAAGCAAAGAAAGAAAATATATGAAGAAGAATCAGGCCGGGCGCAGTGGCTCACGCCTGTAATTCTAGCACTCTGGGAGGCCGAGGCGGGTGGATCATTTGAGCTCAGGAGTTCAAGACCAGCCTGAGCAAGAGCGAGACTCCGTCTCTACTAAAAATAGAAAGAAACTAATTGGACAACTAAAAATATATAGAAAAAAGTAGCCGGGTGTGGTGGCACATGCCTGTAGTCCCAGCTACCTGGGAGGCTGAGGCAGGAGGTTTGCTTGAGCCCAGGAGTTTGAGGTTGCTGTGAGCTAGGCTAATGCCATGGCACTCTAGCCCGGGCAACAGAGTGAGACTCTGTCTCAAAAAAAAAAAAAAAAGAATCAAATGGAAATTTTAGAACTTACAAATATAATAACCAATATTTTGTTAAAACTCAGTAGATGGACTCTATAGAAGAATAGAGATGACAGAGGAAAAAGGCAGTGAAGTTAATGATAGATCAGTAGCAATTATCTACTGTGTAAAACAGAGAAAAATAATTAACAACAAAAAAGAATAGAGTATCAGGGATCTGTGGGATAATACCAAAAGGTATTATCAAAGAAGGAAAGGAGAGTCAAAGAAGGAAAGGAGAGAGAATGTGGGGCAGAAAATCTATTTGAAGAAATAATAGCTGAGAAGTTCCCAAATTTAGTGAAAGATAAGCTTAGAGATTCAAGAAGTTCAGCAAACTCTAAACAGGATAAATTCAAAGAAATCCATGCCAGACACATCACTGGCAAATCCTACCAAACAATTAAAAGAGAAATACCACCATTTCTGCATAATCTCTTCCAAAAACAAAAGAGGAAGGAACACTTTCCAACTCATTTTATGAGCCCATCATTACCTTGATAACCAAACCAGTCCAAGACAGCACAAAAAATGTACAGACCAATGTCTCTTATGAAAATAAATACAAAAGTACTCAAGGAAATACCAGCAATTCAAATCCTCCAGCAATACAAAAAAGTAATAATACACCATTATCATGTCATGGGCATATAGGGATGGTTCAATATTCAAAAAGCAATTCAAAATAATAATAAAGAATAAAGAAGAAAATAAAGAAGAAAAATAACATGATCCTATCAATAGACACAGAAAATGCATTTGATGAAATACACCATCCATTCATTATAAAAACTCTCAGCAAACTAGGAAGAAAAGAGAATTTCCTCAACTTGATAATGTATACAAAAACTACAGCTCATATCATACTTAACGATGACTGAATGCTTTCTCTAAAGATCAGGAACAAGACAAGGATATATACTCTCAGCATTCCTGTTCAATGTCATTTGGAAATTCTAGAGAGTACAGTAAGTCAAGGGGAAAAAAAGGCATGCAGATAGGGAAACAAAGAAATAAAACTGTCCCTATACATAGACAACAGGATCACCTATATAAAAAATCCCAAGATATCTACCAAAAAACTCTAAGAACTAATACGTGAGTTCAGAAAGGTCACAGGATATAAGGTCAACACATAAAAATCATCACATTATCTGTGTATTAGCAATGAACAATTAGAAATTGAAATGAAGAAAACAATATTCTTTATAGTAAGTGCCTCAAATATGAAATACTTAAGTATAATATTTAAAAAATGTGTACAAGACTTGTATACTAAAAACTACAAAACTTTTAGCTGATGAAAAGAATAAAAAAGACCCCAAATAAATAGGCATATTATAGGGCCGGGCACAGTGGTTCACACCTATAATCCTAGCACTCTGGGGGGCTGAAACGGGAGGATCACTTGAGGTCAGGAGTTTCAGACCAGCCTGAGCAAGAGTGAGACTCCGTCTCTACTAAAAATAGAAAAAATTAGCTGGGCATGGTGGCACATGCCTATAGTCCCAGCTACTCGGGAGGCTGAGGCAGAAGGATCGCTTGAGCCCAGGAGTTTGAGGTTGCTGTGAGCTAGACTGATGCCACGGCACTCTAGCCTGGGCAACTGAGCAAGACTCTGTCTCAAAAAAAAAAAAAAAAGGCATATTATATCCATGAGTTCAAACACTAACCAAATTGATCTATGTATTTAACACTTCCAATCACAATCCCAGCAGGATTTCTTTTTTTGTAGATATAGGCAAGATTATTTTAACATTTATATGGAAAGGCAAAGGAACAAAAATAGACAAAATAATATTCAAAAAGAATAAAATTGGAGGAATCACTACCCAATTTTAAGAGTTACAATAAAGGTACAGTAATCAAGTCAGTGTGTTATTGGTGAAAGAATAGACACAGATAAAATGAAAAAAATAAAGTCCAGAAATAGACTCACACAAATATGGCCAATTGATTTTTGACAAAAGTGCAAAGGGAATTCGATGGAGAAAAGATCGTCTTTTCAACAAACTATGTGGGAATAATTGGACATCCATATGACAAACAAACAAAACACCTCACACTTTATATAGAAATGAACGAAAAATGGATGATCTTTTAAAAATGTAAATTGTAGAACTATATAATTTTTATAAGAAAACAATTTTTATAAGAAAATTGTCACTCCTGTGGTTAGGCAATGAGTTCTTAGATGTCACACCAAAAAAGCATGATCCATAAAAGATAAATATTAATGAAAATTAAAACTTGTTCTGCAAAAGATGCTGTTAAACTAATTAAAAGACAAACTACAAACTGGGAGAAAATATTTGCAAACCAGATATCTGACAAAGGACTCATATACAGAATATATAAACTCTTAGAACTCAACAGTAAGTAAAAGAACAAACTAATTTTAAAAAGAGGCAAAAGACTATTTGTGAATAGACCATTCACAAAAGAGGATATATGGATGGAGTAAGCACAAGAAAAAAATGTTCATCATTCATCATTGGGAAACGCAAATTACAACTATGATGAGCTACCACTATGCATTATTAGAATGGCTATAAAAATTATTGACAATCTATTGTACAACATGGTGACTACAGTTAATAACAATGTATTGTATTCTTGAAAATTACTAAAAGAATATATTTTAAGTGTTCTCACCAGAAAAAAATGAAAAGTATGTGAGGTAATGCATATGTTAATCAGCTCAATGTAGCCATTTCACAATGTATACATATTCAAAACAACATCTTGTACATGATAAATATATATAATTTGTATTTGTCAATTTACTTTTTGTTCTTTGTTTCTTTCTTTTTCTTTTTTTTTTTTTTTTTGTAGAGACAGGGATCTCATTATGTTGCCCAGGCTGATCTCAAACTCGTGGCCTCAAGTGATCCTCCTGCCTCAGGCTTCCAAAGTGCTGGGATTACAGACGTGAGCCACCACACCCAGCTGTATTTGTCAATTTAAAAAAATAAGTTAAAAAAAATACTGACAATACCAAATGCTGGTAAGGAATGGAACAGCTACTCTGGAAAATGGTTTGGCAGGGTCTTATAAATTTAAACATACACTTACCATATCACCTAGAAATCCCAATCCTAGGCATTTATTTACACTAGGGAAATGAAAACTTATGTTCATATAAAAACTTGTATACAAATGTTCATAGGAGCTCTATTCATAACATCAAAAATTGGAATCAACCTAAATTTCCTTTAAGTGGTAAATGGATAAACAAACTGTGGTATATCCATATAGTAAATATTACTCAGTAATAAAAAGGAATGAATTATTGATACATGTAATATGTAACAACTTAGAAGAATCTCAAAGGCATTATGTTGAATGAAAGAAGCCATTCTCAGGCTGGGTATGGTGGCTTACGCCTGTAGTCCCAGCTACTTTGGAGGCTGAGGCAGGAGGATTGCTTCAGCTCAGGAGTTTGAGGTTGCAGTGAGCTATAATGACACCACTGCACTCTAGCCAGGGCAACAGAGTAAGACTCTGTCTCAAAAAAATAAAAAAAGAAAAAGAAAAAGAAAAAAGTAAAACACAGTTTAAGCATAAATCAAATTGTTAAACATAAAACGTTTTTTCATAATTTTTAGTTTCATTTTGTAAGATAAAATCCCAGTTGAGCCCTTTTTCCACCATTAACAATGAAATTTTGATTCTTATTTTATGTGGACTCATTTTAAGTAGTGTTCTTCATTGCCCGTTATCCTCCACTGAGCAAGACTATTTTTATGTTAAAATATACAGATGCTCCTTGACTAACAATGGGGTTACATCCTGATAAACCATTGTAAATTGAAAATATCATAAGTTGAAAATGCGTTTAATATACCTAACCTACCAAACATCATAGCTTAGTCTGGCCTACCTTAAACATGCTCAGAATGCTTATGTTAGCTAAAGTTGGGCAAACTCATCTAACACAAAGCCTATGTAATAGCAGTGTTGAATATCTCATGTAATTTATTGAATACTGTACTGAAAGTGAAAAACAGAATGAGTGCATGGGTACTCAAAAGACATTTTCTACTGAATGTGTATTGCTTTTGTACCATTGTAAAGTTGAGAAATCTTAAGTTGAACCACCATAAATGGTGGCCTGTGTGTACACTGAAACAAAAAAAAGACTAGAAGGACACATGCCTGAGTGGTAACTGTGGCAAGTTGTTTTAGGGTAATGAGATTTTAAGTGACTTATTTTCTTTATTTTCTAAGTTTTTCAGAACAGCCTTGTATTACTTTAATCATCAGTAAAAAAAAGGTAAAGAACCCTTTCAATTCATATCTAGTAATTTTTTTAAAGCAAATTTTGGGGCTCTGATCTGTAAGCATGGAGAAGACATGCAGGTAGAAGGAAAGAGATTAGGTATCATGGGAAAGATCAGGAGACATGAGACCTGCTGGTGTTGCAGGAGAAAGTAAGAAAACTGGCGGCTCTTAGGAAGGGGAAGCCCAGCTCACCTGAGACTGTTTGAAAACATCCTTCCCAACCACATCCAGGTTTGAGGGGTCTTTGATGGAACTAACATACTCAGAAACAGCCTTGATCACCACGTCACAGGGAGGAAGAACCAGCTGATGAGCCCGGACCTAGAAAAGGCACAATGGATCACTAAGAAAAAGGGTGTAGTCAGGGAGGAGATGGGGAATTCAAATTCAGTAAATCTAAACCCCCTAATTCTCATAATACTTGCAAAAGATCAAAAGCATACAGAGATAAAAGCCTATCATTCATAATTCTCCTACAGAGATAACTACTGTTTTATGACACTGTCATAATTAATCAGTTTTCTTTCATGAGATATTTTGACTGCTTCCTTTTTTTTTCTTTTTTGAGACAGGCTCTTGCTCTATTGCCCAAGCTAGAGTACAGTAGTGTCTTCTTAGCTCACAGCAGCCTAAACTCCTGGGCTCAAGTGATCCTCCTGACTCAGCCTCCCAAGTAGCTGGAACCACAGGTGCATTCCACCATGCCCAGCTATTGTTTTTTTATTTTTTATAGAGCCAGGGAATTACTATGTTGCCCAGGCTGGTCTCAAACTCCTAGCCTCAAGCAATCCTCCCACCTTGGCCTCCCAAAATGGTAGCATTACAGGTGTGAGCCACTGCACTCCGCCCCTGCTTCCAATGTTTAGCTACTAAAAGTAATGTTGGGCCGGGCGGCGCGTTGGCTCACACCTGTAATCCTAGTACTCTGGGAGGCCCAGGTGGGTGGATTGCTCAAGGTCAGGAGTTTGAGACCAGCCTGAGCAAGAGCTAGACCCCGTCTCTACTAAAAAATAGAAAGAAATGATCTGGACAACTAAATATATATATAAATATAGAAAAAATTAGCCGGGCATGTTGGCACATGCCTGTAGTCCCAGTTACTCGGGAGGCTGAGGCAGAAGGATTGCTTGAGCCCAGGAGTTTGAGGTTGCTGTGAGCCAGGCTGATGCCACGGTACTCACTCTAGCCCGGGCAACAAAGAGAGACTCTGTCTCAAAAAAAACAAAAAAAAAGTAATGTTGTATTGTGCAGACCATGTTTGGATCCTGATTTGAACTACAAAATGGCCTTTTTCAGATAATCAGGAAAATCTGAAAATGGACTAGATATTAAGATGATACCAATAAATTAGCATTAATTTTGTTAGGAGTAATAATGCCATTGTGCTTAAGTAAGAACATACCCAAGTGTTTTAAAGATGCATACTGAAGAACGTGGGAGTGAAATGAGTTTAAGTTTGGCATTTGCTTTAAAATACATTAGAAACAAAAAAACTCAACAAATGTAGCAAAATCTTGATAACTGTTGGATCTGAAAGATGTTACAATTGCAATTAACTATATTATTATGTTATTTTCTCTACCTTTGTGATGCTTGGCAATTTTTTTTTTGTAATTAAATAATTGGAAAGTGGGCAACAAATCATACCCACATATCATGATAGCATTAAAATTTTTCTTTTTAAAATTACCAAGCATAGGCCGGGCACGGTGGCTCACGCCTGTAATCCTAGCACTCTGGGAGGCAAGGCGGGCGGATTGTTTGAGCTCAGGAGTTCGAGACCAGCCTAAGCAAGAGTGAGACCCTGTCTCTACCAAAAATAGAAAGAAATTAATTGGACAGCTAAAAATATATAGAAAAAATTAGCCTCAAACTATAATTACTGGGTCAAAGGGTATAAAGTTCTTAAAGGCTTCTGACATAAATTGTTTTGTCAAAAGGCTGTACCATTCATTCCTTTAACAAATATTTACTGCCTACTATGTGCCAGACACTGTCCTAGGAACCAAGGACACAGCAGTAAACAAAACAGACAAAAATCCTTGCCCTCATGGGAGCTTAAATTCTATTGCTGGTGTTTTAGGATGGGGTGATGGGATTTAAGCAAAATAAATAAGTAAAATGTATAGTGTGCTAGCTGTAGATAAGTGCTATGGACAAAATATTAGTGGAGAAGGGGCTAGAGAGTGCAAGTGTGTACGTGCATGCATGTGCATATCATAGCGTGATCGGGAAAGGCCTCACTAAAATAAAGACAACTGAGAAAACCTCTAGAAGTGAGGAAATAGCTATGTGGGAATAAAAAGCATTACAAGTAGAGGGAATGGTAAGTGCAAAGGTTCTAAGAGCAAAAGAAAAGAAAAATGAAATCAGAGATATAACATGGGCCAGACAACATAGGGCTCTGTAGGCCATGGTAAGGATTGGGTGAGTGACATAGTGAGCCTTTGGAGAATTTTGAATAGATAACTGACAGGATCTTAGTCTTTTTTAAAGGATCACTCTGCTATTATATCGAGAATAAGGTCGGTGTGGTGGCTCACACCTATAATCCTAGCACTCTGGGAGGCCGCAGCAGAAGGATTGCTTGAGCTCGGGATTTCGAGACCAGCCTAAGCAAGAGCAAGATTCTGTCTCTACTAAAAATAGAAAAATTAGCCGGGCATGGTGGCGCATGCCTGTAGTCCCAGCTACATAGGAGGCTGAGGCAGGAGGATCACTTGAGCCCAGGAGTTTGAGGTTGCTGTGAGCTAGGCTGACGCCACGGCACTCTAGCCCGGGCCACAGAGTGAGACTCTGTTTCAGAAAAAAAAAGAGAGAGAGAGAATAAATGGGGGTAGGGGAAGGGGTGTAGGGAGAACACCAACAGTTAATGAGCTATTATATAATAATAATGAGGCCAGGAATAATGGTGGCTTGACCACGGTAGTAGCAGTGCAAATAGTGAGAAGTAGATATATTTTGAAGGGAGAGCTGATAGTATTTGCTGACAAATGAGATATGGGGTGTGAGAAGGAGAAAGAGAAGTCAGGATGACCCAAGGTTTTTAGCCTAAGGAACTAGAAGGATGAAGTTCCCATCAACAAAAATAAGGAAGACTGTGGGAGGAGCAGGTTTAGGGGAAGATCAGGAGTTTCCATTTGGACATATTACTTTGAGATGCCTATTAGATAAGTAAATGAAGATGTTTAGTAGGCAGTTAGATATTAGAATCTGGAGTTTAAGGGAGAGGTAAGAGCTGGTGACATAAACTTAAGAATCATCAATGGACAGATGGTATATTTAAAGTCATGAGACAGGATAAGATCAATCCAATGTAGACAGAAAAGAGAAAGAAACCAGGATGGAACCCTGGGACACTCTACAGTTAAGAAGTAGAGAAGAAGACAAGGAAGCAGCAAAAGAGACTGAGGAGAAGCAGCAGTCAGTGAGATAAGGAGGAAACCAGAAGAAAGTGGTATCCTTAAAGCCAAGTGAAAAAAGTGTTCTAAGGAACAAGGAGTGAGTAACTGTCAAATACTGCCAAATGGTCAAGTACGGTGAAAACTAAGAGCTGGCCACTGGGTTTATTAACTTGGACATTATTGGTGACCTTGTCAAACAAAGGCAATTTCAGCAAATCAGATTTAAGAGAGAATAGGGGAAGGAGATAGTATGCAGCTCAAGTATAGACAACACTTTAGAGAAGCTAGTTATAAAAAGAAATATGAGGCAGTAGCTTGGGCATGGGGAGTGAGGTCAAGAGTGGGTTTTTCCTTTATTTTTTAAGATGGATGCTTGCTTATACATCCAATAGAAAAGAGCCAATAAAGAGAGGAAAACTGACGATGCAGGAGAAGGAGGGGGGGAACTGACACTCTTAAGTTGGCAAAAGGAGATGGGACCTGGGCGTGGTGGTGCATGCCTGCAATTCCAGCTACTGGGGAGGCTGAGGAAGGAGGATGGCTTGAGCCCTGGAGTTCAAGGTTGCAGTGATCAGGCCAGTGAATAGCCACTGCACTCCAGCCTGGGCAACACAGCGAGACTCTGTCTCCAAAAAAAAAGTAAAATGAATAAATAAAAGGAAATGGGAGTGGCCGGGCGCGGTGGCTCACGCCTGTAATCCTAGCTCTCTGGGAGGCCGAGGCGGGCGGATTGTTTGAGCTCAGGAGTTCGAAACCAGCCTGAGCAAGAGCGAGACCCCGTCTCTACTAAAAATAGAAAGAAATTAATTGG
>CAUYSK010077595.1:0-32292 GCA_963575035.1 Avahi laniger | reverse complement strand
TACACGCTCAATAAATATTTGTTGAATGAATTTATAATGACAAAAAAGTAAACACAACCTAAGCAGTCAATAATCTAGACCAGGTTAAATAAATTATAGTATAAATTTTAGTATTTCTTTAATGGAATATCACATAACCATTGAAGATTATGCTTTTGAAGACATATGACATGGAATAAAAAAAGCAGGAAATGACATTGTATGCACATTATGATTATGCCTGTGTAAAAATATCTGGATAGGAAAAGAGGTCGAAAATAATAAGAGTAGTTTTATCAAGCTAGTAGGATCGTGGGTGATTTTTTTCTTTTTATGTTATTCTTTAAAAAGTTGTACATGTTTATTGTGGAAAAAGTGGAAATGCTGAAAAGTATCAATAAGGAAAAAAAAACTCCTATGATTCCATTATCCGGAGAAAACCATTGCCAATACTGAAATAGGTTCTGCTTTGTTTCTTGCTTTTCCCCCCTACTTAACATATTCTTAGCTTTTTTTTTTCTTTTGACATCTTTAGACTTCAAAAAAGTGACTTTTAGCAGTAGTTGACATACCATAATTTATTTGCCTACAGTAATTTTTGACATTACAGGTTGTTTGAAATTTTTCATTCAAAAAAATTTTAAACTAAATGGTAGAGTCATGTCATTACTCAAATTCAGAACGCTCTTCAGGAAGATTGGAGTTGAGAGATGGGCACTAGCGTTGCTGACCACTGCCCTATTGCCTGTGAAAACTAGAAACTATGTTTCAGGTCCCTGTCTTGCACAGGTGTTTCTGAGCCATTAGCCAGGAAGAGCAAAGTGGCTTGGAGGGGCAGTCTCCCCCAGCCCTCTATGTACCTCTCAATCTGAGCTCCGGGTTTGGGCAGTTGAAGATTAGCCTGAGGACAAGGACAGCTGTGAGGGCGGACAGAAGAGGGAGCTTCCGGGGCACCCTTAGAGAGTCAGGGGCATTCTCAGTCCAGGGAGACTTCCCAGAGGTGATTGCCAAGACTGAGGCCGGACAGAGGGAGGGATGCGGGGTGGCCTGGGTTGGCGTTTGGATAGGGAGGGGTCGATCCTGGAGGGCTGCAGATACAGGCAACGAGGAGAGAAAGAAGCGGAGGGCAAGGAGGCGGAGAAGAGCAGACAAATGAAGCAAGTGATGAAGGCTTTACAAGCGGGGTAGGCGTGGGCTGGTGACAAGAGGAGGGCGGGGAGCAAGTGTGCCCTGAGTGTGCATGGGATATATACGAGAAGCGTGATGGGCGGCCGACTGGTGAGAGCAGAGGTGGAGCATGGGGCGTGGGGCTCGGGTCCGGAAAGCCGGGATGTGAGATGGGAGAATAACAGGACCGTGCATCTTTGGCCGGCACTTTGTAGTTTGCTCCCGTTTAGACTCCCACAATTTCACAATTTCCTCCTTTCGTTGAAGAAAGCTTGGTCCGCGGAGGTTAAGTGCAGCGGCGCTAGGTGTGCGCCGTGCGTCGCAGGGGGTGGGGTGGGCGCCGGGCGCGGGCAGGCGGGGGGCGGGCCGGCGGCGGGGGGCGGAGGGGGAGGCGCGGGCTCCGCCCGCACACGCCGCCCCTGGCAGGGGGCCTGAACGCGCGCGAGGAGCCGCCGCCGCCGCTCGGGGTCGCCTGGAGCCCCAGATTCCCGAGCGCTCTGCTCGCATGGCAGCCGCCTCGGCGCCCAGCCCCGCGGCCAGCTAGGGGCGGCCCCACGCCCCCGCCCGGCCCCTTGGCGGAACCCGTCGGATCCGGCCTCGCTCTGCGCCCCTGGGCGCGCCGCCTCCCAGCCGGAGGTGAGAACCGGGAGGACTGGGGCGTGCGGGGCTGGGGGCACCGTGGGGATTCCAGGCCCTGCGCCGCCGCTGGGCTGAATGCGGCGGAGATAGGAAGGGGCCGTGGGAGCGAGGGGGGTGTCGGAGGTGGAGGGCGGAGACTGCTAGCTGCCTGGAACCGTCCCTCCCTTCGGCCCCTGCGTCCCCTCCGTGCTCGAGGCCTCCTCTCTGCGCTGTCCCCATCCCCGCGGACCCCTCTGTCTCGACTGCGATCCACCCCAGCCATTCCCGCGCCTTGGCCTCGCTTTGCACTGCCCATCCTTCGCCCCCTTGTCACAGACCCCGCTCCCCGGTTCCTGTCTCCAGTCTCCTCGCCTGCTCTACCCTTCCCCGCCCCTGCCCTCTCGCTACCCGCACCCGCTTCTTCCGTCCCTGCGCCCCTCTCCCTCGTCGGCTCCTGTCAGTTGGAACCCGTATCCGTGCCGCTATCTCCGCTCCTGGCCGCCTCCCCGCCCCTGCTGTCCCACAGGTGCCCACACGTCTGACTGTCCATCCGTCCGTCCCTCCTGGGGCCGGCGCTGACCATGCCCAGCGGCTGCCGCTGCCTACATCTCGTGTGCCTGTTGTGCATCCTGGGGGCACCGGGTCAGCGTGTCCGAGGTGAGCGCTCCCCCGGGCTCCAGTCGCGGCCCTGTCCAGCAGTCATCGCTTGCACGTTGACCTCTGCCGGCCGGAGACGGCACTGCAGTCGCTCCTACCCACGGGGCTGGCAAGACCCAGGTCGCCCTTAGGAATGGGATGGGTCTGTTCTATCTATCTTGCCCTGCCTCAGAGCTGGGTCCACCCAGTTACTGGAACCCCAATCTTCTCTCGAGTCCTGCATCCCAGACAACCATACTCTGACCCAGACTCACCCCTCCCACATCAATCTGTTGCAGCCGATGACTGCAGCTCCCACTGTGACCTGGCCCACGGCTGCTGTGCACCTGATGGCTCCTGCAGGTACCTATCCTGACCACATGCCCCAAACCCTTTGCTCCCCATTTCCCAGCCCTTCACACCCACAACCAGGTCAAGCCCCAGAACAGAGTGTCAGGGGCTTAAGACCCTACAGTTCATGCCCTGTCACCCCTACGGCAGATGGGCCAGCCTCCCGCACCTCCCTGCATGCTCCCCAACCCCATTTTCTTTGGCCTGGCCTCTTGCTTCTTCTAGCTTGTAACTCCCCACTCCTTTACTCTCCCAAGTCTGATTGAGGGATTGTGAAACACAGCTCCTCCAGATACCAGGAGGGAGAGCTGAAGCTTAGAGTTTGGAGATTGGGCACCCTGAGGAAAGAGGGAGAGAAAAGAAAGCGATAAAGAGAAGAAATGGTTTAGCTTAGCCTGGAGAAGAAACGCTGCAGGGAAGTTGCTGGGGAGAAGCACTCATGATGAAAGAGGCTCTTTCTTATGAATTTGAGTAACTGACTCACCAGGTGGAGGTTGGGCAAATTCTACAGCAGGAGCAGTGTCTGGACATAAGGAAATGAGCTGACAGAGTGGGTTGCTTAATTGGCTGGGGGGTCTTTGAGACTCTACATCCTTGGAGGGCTTTATTTTATTTTTTTACACTCTTTAAAATTTTGTTTTGGTGTAACCTTGGAGGGCTTTTAAAAAAAAGGTCAGGTGTTTGCCCTGGAATAGTTCTGATAACCTTTCAAGGTCATTCTTTTAAAAATGTTTATGAGCACCTCATATATGCCAGGAGTGGTATTGGATGCATATGCAGACATTATCTTATTTTCTCCTCAACACACCCCTGTGAGGGGTATCTACAATTTACAGATGAGAAATTTGAGGCTCAGAAAGGTTAGACAAAGTACAGATCCAGGACTCAAGGGATAGTGTCTGATGGTCTGATTCCATATATGTGTCCTATGACCCTGAACAGCTCTATGCTGGGGCAGGTCTGCTTTCCCTTGGGGGCTATTATATGTCCTCCTGGTTTCTAGAAGCCCTGGTCCTGCTGCCTCCATTTCCTCACATTGTCCCACCCACAGCCCTGACCCTGTGCTTCTTTCTATCAGGTGTGACCCAGGCTGGGAGGGCCTGCACTGTGAGCGCTGTGTGAGGATGCCTGGCTGCCAGCACGGTACCTGCCACCAGCCCTGGCAGTGCATCTGCCACAGTGGTTGGGCTGGAAAGTTCTGTGACAAAGGTAGGGGGAGAAGGGGGAGCTATTGGCTGGGGACTCCATGTATCTTGGGAGACCATACATCAGTGTTTATTCATTTATTTATTTATTTATTTTTTGAGACAGAGTTTCACTCTGTTGCCCTCGCTAGAGTGAGTGCCGTGACGTTAGCCTAGCTCACAGCAACCTCAAACGCCTGGGCTCAGGCAATCCTCCTGCCTCAGCCTCCCAAGTAGCTGGGACTACAGGCATGCGCCACCATGCCCGGCTAATTTTTTCTATTTTTAGTTGTCCAGCTAATTTCTTTCTATTTTTAGTAGAGACGGGGTCTCGCTCTTGCTCAGGCTGGTCTTGAACTCCTGATCTCAAGCGATCCTCTTGCCTTGGCCTCCCAGAGTGCTAGGATTACAGGCGTGAGCCACCACGCCCAGCCAATCAATATTTATTGAATGCCTATTGTGTCCTGGTCAAACCCTCAAATGCATGGTATTTTATCCTTATTTATTTATTAATTTATTTTTATTTAGAGATAGGGTCTTGCTCTGTTGCCCAGGTTGGAGTACAGTGACATGATCATAGCTCACTGCAGCCTCGAACTCCTGGGCTCAAGCCATCTTCCCTCCTCAGTCTCCTGAGCAACTGGGACTACAGGCGCACACTACCATATCTGGCTAATTTTTAAAATTTTCTGTAGAGATAGGGTCTCACTATGTTGTCCAGGCTGGTCTTGAACTCCTGGCCTCAAGCAATCCTTCTACCTTAGCCTCCCAGAGTGCTGGGATTACAGGCATGAGCCACTGTGTCTGACCTCCTTTTTGATTTTATACCTATCTATTGTCTGAATTGATCCTTAACACTGTGATCCCCAACCCCCGGGGCCTTGGACCAGTACCTGTCTGTGGCCTGTTATGGACTGGGACGCAGAGCTCTGCCACCCTCCACCCCGCATCTGTAGAAAAATTGTCTTCCATGAAACTTAGGAATGGGGTTGGGGGGGCAGGGACACAAAGCAGGAGGTGAGCGGGTGAGTGGTGTATTTACAGCTAGCTGTTCCCCATCGTTCACATCACTGCCTCAGCTCCACCTACCCCTGCCCGTGGAAAAATTCCATGAAACCAGTCCCTGATGCCAAAAAGGTTGGGAACCGCTGCCTTAACATAACCCCATGAGGTAGGAAAGACAGCTACTAAAAACTGTACTCATTTTATGGAAGAGGAAACTGAGACCCTCAGAAGAGCTACAACTTGCCCAAATTCAGTCTGAGATAGACTGGCAGGGATAGGGCCAGGAGTCTGCTGACTCCAAATTCAGTGTTGTTATCTTCTGCCCACCCTCCACCACCATTCCAGCCTGGGGTGGGTTTGTGGTATAAGCCACACCCACAGAGCCTTGGGTCTGGAAGTTCTGGGGACCGGCAGTGAGGGAGCCTTCCCTGTCTTTTCTCCAGATGAGCACATCTGTACCACACAGTCCCCCTGCCGGAATGGAGGCCAGTGCATATATGACGGGGGCGGTGAGTACCACTGTGTGTGCCTGCCAGGCTTCCATGGGCATGACTGTGAGCGCAAGGCTGGACCCTGTGAACAGGCGGGGTGAGTGCCGGGCTCGTGGGGTGAGTGGGAGGCTAGACCAGAATCTGGGGACAGGATGAGGAGAGAGGCAGGACTGTGGAGAAGGTGGAGGAGTGAGGGTCAGACCCACGTGGGGGTACCCTAGGATAAAACCTCAGCATGCCACGGCGTCCCTAGTTCAGGGTTTCTCAACTTTTTTTGTACTTTCTGAACCATTTCTTCAACAACAATCATCTATAGGAGTTAGTCAGATGTTTGCTCTGGTTGGGGAAGGTGGGTGTGGGAAGATTGAGAGGCCTAGGACTCCCCTCATCCGCACAACAGTGGCATGTACCCCTAAAGACGTTCCATGCAGCAGCCTTATGCCTCATCATATGGAAGAGGAAACGGCCCTGCAGGGCTGGACTTGTCCTCATTTCTGCTTCAGGCCTGCGAGCCTGTGAGGATAATAATAGCACACTTATCCTGAGCCTGCCTCTGGGCCAGACCCTGTGCTAATTGCTCGACATTGGATTATCTCATTTAACCTGCACAATTTGGGAAGCTGGGTGCTATTCTTATTGTCATTTTTAAAATGAAGTATTTGAGGCTCAGAGAGTGGCCCAAGGTGACATAACTAGTTAGAGGGGAGGGGCAGTGGTCAGGATGCTGACCTGGGCGACCCTGCAGATGTCATTAAGTTTCTGTCAATGTCCCTTCCTGCCTTACCCAGCTCCCCATGCCGGAATGGCGGGCAGTGCCAGGATGACCAGGGCTTTGCCCTCAACTTCACGTGCCGCTGCCTGGCGGGCTTTGTGGGTGCCCGCTGTGAGGTGAATGTAGATGACTGCCTGATGCGGCCTTGCGCTAATGGTGCCACCTGCCTCGATGGCGTAAACCGCTTCTCCTGCCTCTGCCCGGAGGGCTTTGCTGGACGCTTCTGCACCATCAACGTGGATGACTGTGCCAGCCGCCCATGCCAGAGAGGGGCCCGCTGTCGGGACCGTGTCCACGACTTTGACTGTCTCTGCCCCAGTGGCTATGGTGGCAAGACTTGTGAGCTTGTCTTACCCGTCCCAGATCTTGCCACCACTGTGAACATTCCTCTAGGGCCCACCTCAGCTGTGGTGGTACCTGCCACAAAGCCAGCCCCCCACAGTGCAGGGGCCGGTCTGCTGCGGATCTCAGTGAAGGAGGTGGTGCGGAGGCAAGAAGCCGGGCTAGGTGAGCCTAGCCTGGTGGCCCTGGTGGTGTTTGGGGCCCTCACTGCTGCCCTGGTCCTGGCCACCATGTTGCTGACCCTGAGGGCCTGGCGCCAGGGTGTCTGCCCCCCTGGACTCTGTTGCTACCCTGCCCCACACTATGCCCCGGCGTGCCAGGACCAGGAGTGTCAGGTTAGCATGCTGCCAGCAGGGCTCCCCCTGCCACCTGACCTGCCACCTGAGCCTGGAAAGACCACAGCACTGTGATGGAGGTGGGGGCTTTCCCGCCCCCTTCTTCACCTCCCCACCCCTCAAACTGGAGTGGTCCTTTCTTACCACCCCTCAGCTTGGGTACACACATTGAGGGGACTGCCGCCTCATGCCAGAAATATTATTTTTTTAATATACGGAATGTAAGACGGGAATTTTATCAAATAAAACTATGAAAATGCAAGTGGGCTCCTATGTCAGAAAAACCCACCTGGAGTCCCAGTTGCAAGAGGGCTGGAGCAGAGGCCTGTTCTGGGGAAGCCTCCGGACTGTGCCCGCCAAGGATATTTCCAAAGAGTAACCCAGGGTGCCCGTTTCCCCTCTGGGGAAGTGCGGGAGAGCCGCAGAGGAGAATGGAAGTGAGCAGCCAGCACCTCTGCCCAGCCAGCAGTGGAGGGGACCCTGGAGGGTGGGCATCCGGTTCAGGCCCTCAGGGCGAGGAGGCTCCCGGCTGGCTGCTCTGCAGCAGCTGCTGGAACAGTGAGTGGGGCTGGTTGCGCAGCGCGGCGGGGGAGTCCAGCTCCACAACCCTCCCCATGTGTAGCACCAGCACGCGGTCCGAGTTCAGGATCGTGTTGAGCCTGTGTGGGAGAAGATGGTCAGTGTGGGGGGATGGGGGACAATCCCCTAAGGGAGAATGGTGACCTGCTTTCCCTTCTCTCCCCTCTGGACAGCACAGGTCTGTCCCACAGGCTTTAGCCCCTGGCTCTGGGCTGGGGGAAGGACTGAGGCATTCCCTCAGAAAATGTGCTATAAAAGGGCCAGGGTAGTGCCTGGACAAGGAGGGGCTGAGGTTTCCTGGGGGGTGATCTCTAGGGCCCTGACTCCCAGGGTCCCTGAAAGGAACTGAGGCTCTGGGTTTACGCCATCACAGTCCCTGATGAGACGGTCACTCTGGACGCCTGCACACCTGTGGGCAATGGTCAGCACTGTCTTGTTGGCAAAGCGTTTGCAGATGGTCTGCTGGAGCAGCTGGTCTGTCTTCTGGTCCACACTTGCTGTGGCCTCATCAATACACAGGATCTGGAAGGTGGGAAGGGTGTAGGGGAAGAGTGGGAAGGGGGGGCTGGGCTGGGCCCAAACACCAGGCCCCCCTGCAGCTCCCCACCTCAAGCTCTGAAAGGAAAACCAACTTGGTCCCCTGAAACCAATCCCCAACCCACATTCTAACCCTGACAGGTCCCCTGCCTCCTTCCTAGCCCTCTTGAATGTCCCTTCCTCTCTTCTTACCTTGGCATCTGTGAGGAGAGCCCTGGCCAGACACAACAGCTGCCTCTGCCCCAGGGACAAACTCCGGCCCCCCTCACCTAGCTCAGCATCCAGACCACCTGCAAGGACAGCATCTTCACTGCAGGGCCCAGGCCTCTCCCTGCTCCCTCCCTGCTCTAGGGACAGGGCCCAGCACTCACCCATGGACACAATCACCTCACTCAGGTGGCACTGCTCCAGGGCCTGCCACAAGGCCCTGTCCTCACGTAGGCCCCGGGGGTCCAGGTTTTCCCGAACAGTCCCACTGAACAGAAAGGGCTCCTGGGGGATGATAGCCAGCTGGGATCTGGGGGACAATGACATGGAGTCCAGGCTGGAGATGTGGCCACTTCTGCTCTTAGTACATTTTTTAGCTATAGGACTAGCACCTCCAGGACAGCCTGGGAAGACCTGAACATAACCCCTTCTGTTTCCCACCCCATCCCCACCACAGGACCAGGCAGTCATCTGTGTACCTAGAACTGGGCTGGCGCTAAGAAACCAAGGGCCTACACTCTGTCCCTAAGCAGCCTACATCTCACTGAGGTACAAAACACCAGAGAAAACAAATGGGCTAAAGTGTGTGGCACAGACTCCAGGGACAGCAGGGCCTGAGCAGGGAATGACTGGATGGCTGAATGGGTATGGGACACTTCAAGGTTGGAGTGGCCCTGGAATTGGGTCCCGAGGAGCTATATGGTCGAGCTGTAAGGTAAGGCCACCACAGCTTAGAAGAGAAGGCAGATGAGGCAGGGTCAGGTCTTGGGGTCAGTCATGTGCCCAGGGCTTTAGGACACAGCTTTCCTACCTTTTCCATGTCACAGAACTCAGAGAAAATGATACTAGGGGTAGGAGTAGGGGATGTATAGCCCCAGATGAGGCCACTTGTGGCCAGGGGCAAGTGGCCCGGTCTCAAGCTATCCCAAGCACTGCCTGCTGAGCCTGAGGGCTGAGGGCATCAGTATCTAGAGGCACGGGACCTGGGAGACTCTGATTTGGAAGGCAACAACCAGGGCTCTAGAGTGGAGGGGGTACACCAGGAAGTACAAGAAAGAGGAAGCTGGTCTGGGTCAGGGTGAGGAAGACCTTGAGATCACCAGCTGAGACTCTGGACCTGAGCACTAGTTTTCTGTCCTCACCTGCTCGTCCTGTCTCCCATCTCAGCTGCTGGTCAGCCCTGGCTGCCCTGAGTCTATATAAAGCCTTCTAGCTGTGCCCTCCTCCAAGTGCCGGTAGTTCTGGTTCCCCTCTTCCTTCACCCCCAACTTCCTCCCCCAGACCTGAGCTCAGCCAGCTCCAGCTGGCTGGTGTCCACACCATCCAGCAGCACTCGCCCCGAACTGGGCTCCAGCAGCCGGAAGAGCACCAACAACAGGGAGGACTTGCCGGAGCCCGTGCGGCCCACGATGCCCAACTTCTCTCCGGGCTGCACACGGAAGGTCACCCCGTCCAGGGCATTGGGCAGGCCTGGCCGGTATACCAACACCACGTCCTGGAACTCCACGCTCCCCTGGGTCAGCCAGCCAGCGCCCAGCTGGCGGGGTCCAGGGAAGGAAGACAGAGGGAGATGAGTGAGATGAGGAGTGTGGCAAGGAGGGAGAATGGGAAACGGGCAGCGTGGGAGGCAAGGTGGGGAATGAGGAGAGACGGGGAGGAGGGGCACGGCGAAGAACGGTGCTGACCATGCAGGGAGGCTAAAGGAACCGAGAAAGATGAGTGAGAAGCAAAAACAAAGGAACCGGGGAGAGACTGGGGCCTTCAGGAGGGCCCTTCAGGGCTCTGGACCGGGCTCGGGGTGTAGGCCCACCTGCAGCGGCTGGCCCCAGGGCTCCTGGGGCAGGTCGCAGGAGTACTCCTCTAGCCGCTCAACGCTCACCAGCATGGCTTCCGTCTGCGTGAAGCTGTTCACCAGGCTTGAGAGCAGGCCCGTCAGGGAAAGGGCGTAAGACAGTGACAGGCCCACCATTCCTGGGGGAGAGGAGCACCAGCTGCTAGGCGAGCCTGGACACCGGGACATGTGTGGGAGGTAGGGACAGGATAAGAAAGTCCCAAGCTGTGGACTGTGGGCCTTTAAAGGACGCAGTGGAGAAGCAGGAAGGTGACAGGACCCAGGCCAGGAGTGCAGGAGGCTGATGCAAGGCAGTAGAGCGGGCCTGGAGAAGCTCGGAGGAGGGGCAGGTGGAAGACTGAGGTGGGCCCAGGCAGGGTGGTGGGGACGGGGGTGGAAGCAGGGAAGGAACTGAGACCAGAAGCTCAGATGGCTCATTCTGGTCCCAGAGCCACCACCACCTGGCAAGTCACTGCTGGAGACTATCTCCCCCACCCTAAACTGAAGGTGATGACGATTATTATGATATATCCTCATAGGGAACTCTGGGTGGGAGGTAGAAATGTTGGGGAAACAGTATAGGGAGAGGTCTGGGGCAGGGGTTGGAATAACTCACTCCTGAGGCAGGGGTGAAGGGTCCTAAGGTGGCACCTGGGTTGGCGAGGCCCTGTTGGTGCTGCACCAGGGCGATGCCCGCAATGGCACTGACCACTGCTGCCCCAATGAGCTGTAGCCGAATGTCCAGCCACTGTATCGCAGCACTGGCAGCAAACTGGCACCTCTGGTTTAGCTCCAGGAGCCGCTGGTTCTCTTCCTCAAACCTGGGAGAGGCCAGGAGGGAGGTGAGGTCACCCTAACCAGACTCCTTCCCTGAAGAACACCTCCTTCTTGGGAGCTGATCTATACACTCGCAGGCCTCACTCAGGGATACAGAGATGCCAATGTGCTCTTTCGAAGGGGTCTGCTCTGCCTCACTATCTCTTTCCTCTGTTGTTCTCCTCTTTCCCCTAGTGCCCTCATCCACTCAGCCCTTCTCCCCCAGGAGGCTTGAACCCTGCATCCCACATGCCCTTCTCAGGAGGCCCTCTTCTCCTCTCCCACCAGCACCTCATCTCCCCCCAGGCTCTGGTTGGGAGGGGCAGACTTCACATACCTGTAGGTAGCCCCAGTGGCCCGGAGCACAGGGAGGCCCGCCAACGTGTCAGCCAAGTGGGTATAGAGGGGAGACAGGGTGAGGCTGCCCAGGCGCCGCAGCTCCCGTGAGGAGGCCCTGTAGTGGCGCTGCACGCGATAGTAGATGATGCTCAAAGGCGGCAGCAACAGCAGCAGCCAGGGCAGGCCAGAGCCCAGCACAGCCAGGAGGCCCAGCAGGCCTGCCATGTTGGCCAGGAGGATGTTGAGGATGAAGGGCAGGCTGTCATCCACACAGGCCACGTCGGAGGAGAAGCGGTTTAGGATCCGGCCCGTGGGTGTGGCATCAAAGAAAGTCACTGGTGTCTGGGAGAGGAGCGGATGGTTGGGCAAGGGCAGGGTCTGGCAGAAAAGGGTTGGTGGGCAATCCTGGGGGGGTGGGCAACCCAAGGTAGAGAACAGGAAAGGAGTAGAGTATCCCCAGAGTTTTGGAGCAGAGAGGAGGGGCTGGCAGAGCTTGGAGGAAGAATATCCCAGGTGGAAAAGTCTACAGAGACTCTCTCATCCCTCTGGCCAGTGGCAACCTCCAAAGGCTATGCCGGCCATTCCTCTCCCTCTGGGCTAGGCATGCCTTGTGCCCTTTCAAGGGCAGGGAGCTAATCTCTCTCCAGAAGATGGGGACTTTTTGCCAGTGGGTGAGATTTAGTTAGATGTCATGAGCAACATTCTGATTGCCTGTGGCTGGACAGAGTGGGGAATATTATCGGCCAAAGCCAGTATTATCTCATGGTTAAGAGCTCAGGCTCTGGGGTCAGACTGCAATTCGAATTCCAGTTTTGCTATTAGTGCATGTGAGACTCCAGGCAAGGGGCAAAGTCCCCTGTTTCTCATCTGAAAAATGGAGACAACAATGGAACTGCACCTCAGAGGGCTCTTAGTAGGATTAAATGCCATAGATACAGCAGTCTAGTGCTTTGCAGAGTCTGCCTGGCATGAAGTAAGTGCTCGATAATTGCTAGCTATTGGGACTACTATTTGGAGGTACAGTCTCAAAGACAGCCCTTTCTCTTCTCCTGCTTCCCTGTCCTCCATCTCTACCTTTACTTTGGGAACCAAGTAAGCAAGCAGGGGACTAGGTCAAATGGCTTTCTGAAGCAGCTCCTAATGCCAGTTTACGAGAAATTAATTTCTTCACAGCATGGAGATGTCTTCTCCTCGGCTGCTGGAGAGGCAGAATGGTGGGCAACTGCTCCTCAACAGGCAGTGGAAAGACCCACAGGGTGCTGGGCTCACGGACTGGCTCTCCACAGAACTAGCCTTGGCCAGGTCACTTCACCTCCCAGCACCTCAGTTTCCTCATCTGTAAAATGGGGATAACAGAACCTACCTCACAGGGTTATTGTGAGGCCCTAACAAGAAAACCAACACAAAATGGCTTTGTAATAGTAACGACATTAATAATAATTGCTAAGTGAGCACTTTGTGTGTGCCAGGCACTATCCTAAGCACTTTCCATGTGCTATTAGTTTAATCCTCATAAGTATGTGGGGCAAGCAGCAGACTACATATATACAGAGCAACAGGGACAGTCCTAAATAAAAGCTGTAGAAAACAGAATGTGAGATCTAGCACAGTATCATTTACATAAATTAAAAATACATGCACACAAAATAGGCATTTTGCAAAAAGACAAAAAGATACATACTAAACACACTTAGAATGGTTTCTTATCAAGGAAGGATGGGGAAATGGAAATAGGTATGGAGACAAAAGGGGATGGATAACGAAATAAAACAGAAAAGGGGACTTATATGAACTAAGGGGTCAATCCTCTGCACCTGAAGTTCAAAACTGAAGTAACTCTGAGGTAGATTCTCTTACTGTCCCATTTTACAGATGAGGAAACTACAGGCTTAAGTAACTAAGTTTGAACCCAGGCAGCTACTCTGCTCTGCAGAGACTCGGGGTCTCAGAGGTTGTCACATGCTGCACCCATCCTGAGGACTAGGGATGTAGGATGGGGGCCCCCGAAGGAGCCCATGTACCGGGAGGACACTCTGTAGGGCCAGGGTTGGGCTCCCCCACCCCCAGCCCCCAGCCCCTCACCATAAGGACTCGATGCAGCAGGCGGCGATGCAGGTTGGCGGCTGCTTGGAGGATACCTGCTGCAAAGAGCACTGCCCGGAGTAAGGTGCAGAGGGAGTTGACACCAGCAATGCTTGCATATACGGTGAGGTAGAAATGGATGTCTGAGGAGCCACTGGGGGCAGCTTTGGGCAGTGGGAACACTGGGACGCTGGGTGGTAGGGAGGGGGCTGTGGGTAACCAAAAGTAGGGCTGCTCGGGGGGTCCCTTCTCCTCCCCCTTCCACCTGTCCCCACTCTCCAGGAGACACAGCCCCTGGAACACCAGCCACAACCCTCACTCCCTGCCTGGCGACCACACAGAGCACCAGGCCTACTCCCGGCCCCAGCCACTCACTAGAGGCTTCCAGGGGAGAAGAGGAGCAGCCGTGGAGAGAAGAACCCTGTGGAACCTGGGCTGGTAGAGGCTGGTGCCTCCTGGGAGCTATTCTTGGCTGCTTTCAGCTGAGAGATCCAGTGGGAGAGCCACCAGTCGGCAGCGTTCCGCGTGGCTGAGTGTGGACAGGAAGGAAAAAGCTGTGAGACAGACACTCTCCTTTGTTCTATTCAAACACCCCTTTCTCTGCCCTTGATTCTGTTCCTACCTTTCTTCATCCTCCTGGCCTCCCCACCTTGCACCATCCCATATCCTCCCTAGCGTGCACTTCTTTCCTAGGCCCTCACTCTTCAGCTCTGGGGAGAGTATGACCTCAGTTCTGCAGAATGGGAGCTAACCTGGGGGGAAGAACAGAAGACACCTATAGAGTGCACCCCTCTGGCCCCTGGGCCTCTCTCAGAATTGGGGAATGCCTTTTTTCTTTTTTCTTTTTGAGACAGAGTCTCACTCTGTTACCTGGGCTAGAGTGCCGTGGGATCAGCCTAGCTCACAGCAACCTCAAACTCCTAGGTTCAAGCGATCCTCCTGTCTCAGCCTCCCAAGTAGCTGGGACTACAGGCGTGCGCCACCACCCTCCGGTTAATTTTTTCTATTTTTAGTTGTCTGGCTAATTTCTATTTTTAGTAGAGACGGGGGTCTCACTCTTGCTGAGGCTGGTCTTGAACTCCTGACCCCAAGTGATCCTGCTGTCTCAGCCTCCCAGAGTGCTAGGATTACAGGCTTGAGCCAGCATGCCCAGCCATGGGGGTTGGGGTTGGGGGGGCATGCCTTTTGTCCCAGCTGTTACCCATGCTTGGTGAGTCTCTGGGCTTTGTAATGATTAGTACAAGGTGACGGGCACCTGGCCAACCCAAAAGGACTCCCAGGTATATTCTCACCTTGCATGAGGAGCAGAGAGAAGAGGATGGCTAGGGCCAGGCCCTGGCCCACGGCCCTCCAGTATGCTCGGTACACATGCAAGGCCACGGCACCCTCCTTCTTGCTTTCTTCCTGCAGCAGGCGGCCAGATGTGCTCTGCTCCACCTCTAGCCCCTCCTTTGTTTTCTCTGGGTTCTGTACTGACTGGGCTATGGCTGTAAGAATCAGAGAGGGCATGGAGGAATTAAGCTTGCAGGATGCCAGTTAAAAAAATCAGTTTCAGAGGAGCAGACAAGCTTTGTTAAAAAAATTTATAGTGTGGCAATGAAAAGCGAGCCCTTTCTTCCCACCTGTGGGACATACCTGAGTCAGACTCTCGTCTATCCTCGGCCCAGGCTTTGGGGACTGCTTGCACCAATGGCAGAATCTCAGAGGGAGGCCCTGGAAGGTAGAAGGGGGGACTCGGAGGGGGCAGTTCTGCATCTATACCATGCCGTTCTAAATGGGTCTGCAGATCCCACCTCCCCATTCTCGCTGGCCCTCCTGTCTAACCCACCCTAGTAGGATCCTGCCCTGGATCCCCCAGACTCTGAGCAGGACTCATAAAGTCCATCCCTCTGCACGTGGATTTCAAGCAGCAGAGAAGGAGAAACATCCACCCCTAAGAGGACAGCCATAGCCATGTGTGAGCACCTGTCCAGGGTCACCTGTCATTACTGCAGAGCTTTTTCTTGCACTTCACTCAATTCCTAACATCTGGTTGAGCCTCATTGCCTCCTGTTTCTCTCCCAGTGAACTAGCAGGTGGCCATGTCCCTCTGCATAATAATTCTCTTCAGAGTTTTTGTTTTTGTTTTTTTACAAAAGGATTGTTCTAAACCTCACTGCTTTCTCTTCTCTGAGAACATCAGATCGTCCTCAGGGATCCTGGGCCTCTAAGTTCCCAAGAGCACTCAGTCACAGAGCCCATGAGTCCCAGATATGCCGGCTGCTGTGCGCCTTCTCCCTCCTGTTCTCCGTTTCCTCACACCAGTTCCGTGAAGGCACAAGGAGCTGCTGACCGTGCTCAGGCCACACGTGGAGGGGTGGCAGAATCTGCACTTGACAGTCCACCTGTCTCTCTTCCCCATCACACCTGGGCAGATGCTTCCCTGACACGGCCGGGCTCCTGCCCCACATTACCGGCCTGGATGAGGCGCCCGGCCTCCATCAGCAGCACCATATCAGCCCTCTCCAGGTACTCGGTGCGGTGGGTGCATAGCAGCCGTGTAGTGTGGCTCAGTACTCCCAGGATGCACCTGTGCAGCAGGTGGGTGGCCACATCTGCATCCACAGCAGCCAGAGGGTCATCGAGGAGATAGAGTTCTTTTTCCTAGGGAAAAGTGGAGGTACCATAGGCACCAGACTCCAGTCTTCTGGCCAGAACCCAGAGACTCTCCTTTAAAGATCCCAAGGAAGTCAGAGAAGACAGCTGAGAACTATGGGGGTTACCCCCACAATGGTAGAGAAGGTGAGACCTGAGGGTGGACTTCCCTGCAGTCAGGCAAGGCCAGCACTCCATGGCCAGCGCTCAGACCATACAATGCTTTTTAAAGGGCCTTTTATTTCTGCCTTAAATCTGTAAAAGGGGATAGGATGACCAACACTTCAGGAACATGGAATGGGGGAGGAAGAAACCATATGCTGAGGAAAATATCCCCATTCCCCCAACTCAGCCAAGCTCCCAAGGCTCTGGACTCCCCCCACCACATTACCCTTGCTGCCCACACACCAACTTACCTGGTAGACAGCACGAGCAAGAGCGATGCGGGCCCGCTGTCCCCCACTGAGAGTCACACCCTTTTCCCCCACCTCTGTCTGGTCTCCAGCAGGCAGGATCTGATGGAAAAGGTGCCACAGTGGGTCAATGAGCTCCCCAGTACCTTCTGGCCCATTTCCTATCCCTTTGCAGGAAATACATGGTACGGATCAAGAGAGACAGACAGCTTGAGATTAGACTTAAGTTTGGGCTGAGCTAGTCAGAAGAGACAAGACATAATTCCAACAACATCTAGCATTTATTGAACACTTACTATGTGCTTAGCATTTTACAGGCATTATCTCATTTGAACCCCATGACAACCTTACAAAGTTGGTATTATTTCCTTTTCACATGTGAGACCAAAGCTCAGACAGATTAATTACCTTGCCCACAACTAGTAACGGGCAGGACACAAATTCACAAATTCAGATTATTAACCACTCTGCCACATTTGCCACCCTGCCTTTTATTTTTTTGAGACAGAGTCTTGCTCTGTTGCCCAGGCTAGAGTGCCATGGCGTCAGGCTAGCTCACAGCAACCTCAAACTCCTGGGCTCAAGTGATCCTACTGCCTCAGCCTCGGAGTAGCTGGGACTACAGGCACACAACACCATGCCTGGCTAATTTTTCTATTTTTAGTAGAGACAGGGTCTTGCTCTTGCTCAGGCTGGTCTCAAACTTCCGACCTTGAGCGATCCTCCCGCCTCGGCCTCTCAGAGTGCTAGGATTACAGGCGTGAGCCACCGTGCCCAGTCGTCACCCTACCTTTTTAACAGGCAAGTAATGACGCTGGGCAAATTTAATGTGAAAGTTTTCACAGGTTTTTAGAGAAGGAATGTACCCTGAGCCTTCCTGGTAGCCTCAGGAATGGTCTACTAAGCTAAGAGGTCCCCAAACCCAGAGGAAGCACCCATGATCCACCAGACGCTGAGTTCACTGAGTGAAAACCTTTGTTATTCGTCTAATTTCTTAGTGCCTAGAACGGTATCCAGGATCAAGCAGACATGTGGGGAAAGCTTGATGCAGAAACAAGTGATAAATGGACACAGGATGCCCCATGGTCAAAGTCAAAGGTCTTCCTTTCTAGGGAGTTCCACATTTACCTGGGTAGGGTAGTAGTGATGACAGTCCTGGAGGGGACATGCGGGTTGGGTGGGAAGTCATGGGAGAAATCTGGAATCTCTTCTCCAATAAATTTACTACTCTCAGTTGGGGGCGATGGGAAATCTAAAGGGCTTGGCAGGTTTTCCTCGGGTAACCTGCAATCAAATGAGACCTTGACTCTTCCAAGCCTTTCCAGAGGGAGGTGAAAGAGGGCCTCCTGAATCAGAACCAGTAGCCAGACTTACACTGAGCTAAGCCTCATAGGGAACCCTCCCTGGCTCCAGAGGCCTCAGGGCTCTCCCAGCTGCTACCCGGAACACCCAGTGATCATCAGGCCCTATGGGGAAAGGGGAACCAAGCAGCTCTGGGAGGACCGAAGTATGATGGCCAGTCCTAGATAAGTGATGCCTGAGTAGAAGCAAGCCCTTTCCAGAGAAGCAAGTCTCTAGTTTGAGGTGTCAGGGATACATGGGGAAGCAGACAGCCAAAAGGTTTCAAGTCCAGGCACTCACGCTGAGGTCGTCGATGAGGGCGCAGGCCTCTAGCACCTCCCTGTACAGCTGGGCATCGAATGTCTTCCCAAAGAGGATGTTGTCTCGGATGGTGGCAAATTGGATCCAGGGTTCTTGGGTGGCCAGGCCAAAGCCCTTGGACAGCCCCCACACTGCCACCTGCCCACGCAGCCTACAGAGAGCCAGGTCAGCAGCATGGGGACCAGCTCCCCACTGGGTCCATCCATGTCTAGCCCCTGCCTCCCAGAAGCCTTCCCACACTACTGTCTTCTACATAGGGTCACCCTTCATGTCACATGACTCTCTGACTTGGCAGCCACTGAGGTCAAGGGGTCCTAATGAGGCTATGGGCTCATTCTAGATGGGGAAGGGAAGAAACTGCTCTTTGGCTACAGCCAAGCAGCTGTCATATCTAAATGTTGCCAGGAGCTCAGTAGAGAGTGTGGCCACCACATTATACTCATTGTCACCTAAAAACAAAGAGGCCTTCCCTCAAACCTGTGTTCATCTCTGGATCCCTTCCCTGCACAACCACATTTCTGAAAGAACAGCTGACACTGGATATTTCCATTTCTTCTCTTCACTCACTATTATAGCACTTATAACACTCTGGTGTAATGATTATGATGGTTCATTTTCCTGACTGCCTCCCTGTTTCCAGAATGCAAGCTGTCCCAGTAAAAGGACTTATTCTTGGTACCCCTGGCCCCTATAAAGGTGTCTGACAGGTAGCAGGGCCTCAGTAAGTGTTTGTTAAAGGGCTTAGCAAGGACAGGGGTGTGCTGAAGGTTGGTTACCTGTGGAGCTCCCCAGCGATGGCAGCCAGTAGTGAGCTCTTCCCACAGCCCACCTTCCCCACGATGCCCACCAGCATACCCTGCAAGGAAGCCACACAAGCAAACGTCTGCTCTTTGCAGGGAAAGGGACGGAGGGGGCAGTGGTCTCCCTTTTGAGGCACTGGGCTGTCAATCTTCCCATTGAGGCTTCTCTCTAGGCCCCAATTAGTGTGTAGCGAAAGAATCCTCCAACTTACAGGCTGATCTGTTGGATCTAGGGAAGTAGTGTGTTTTATTCTCCACTCAGAGTTGTTATCAGTTTCACTGTGTATGTGAGGAGCCTCTGAAGGGAGAAAGTGAGGAAGCGTGCCAGAGAGGATGGGAGGAAAATGTCCAAAAACTTCCCAAGGTAAGCTCTGAGACATGCATTCCAGGACGGGGAGAGGGAAGGGAAGGACTCCAGGCTTTGGGGCCTGAACGCTGGGCTAGCTAAGTCAACTTGTGGCTACACTTCTGATAGCTCAGTGCTTTGCACAGGTGCCTGTTTCTGTGATTTGTAGTTTAAAACTTTCTGTTCTCTCTTTCTTTCTTTTTTTTTTGAGACAGAGTCTCACTCTGTTGCCCTAGCTAGAGCGAGTGCCGTGGCATTAGCCTAGCTCACAGCAACCTCAAACTCCTGGGCTCAAGCGATCCTACTGCCTCAGCCTCTTGAGTAGCTGGGACTACAGGCATGCACCACCATGCCCAGCTGATTTTTTCTATATATTGTTAGTTGTCCAGATCATTTCTTTCTATTTTTTTAGTAGACATGGGGTCTCGCTCTTGCTCAGGCTGGTCTCGAACTCTTGAGCTCAAACAATCCGCCCACCTCGGCCTCCCAGAGTGCTAGGATTACAGGTGTGAGCCACCATGCCCAGCCTCTTTCTTTCTTAGTTGTAACATATGTTCATGGAGCTCTCTCTCCCTCTAAAAAAAAAAAAAACAAACAAAAAAACCAGATTCTTATTTCTTTTTCTAGAAAGGGGCTGGGCTCTCACAAGCTGTTTGTGACGCCCACATCCTGTCAGCCAGGGCTGACCCATCTACAAGTGGGCACCAGACTAATCTGAGACCTTTCCCTGGGAATGTGGGATCAGGACCCAGAGGCAGCTCCTCCCTCTTGTTGGCTGCAGCTATAAATGGGAGAGCTCTCTGCAGTCACACCTTTCGCCCAACGGAGAGTGGGTCCACAGAGAGGGAAGAACCAGGCGAATAAAGAGAGAGATACACATAGAAGGCAGAAAGCTGTGCAAGTTGAGGCCTGGTTCTGGGCTGTTTCTAAGATCCACTTGCGTTTTTGCCTTGGATTCTGTAATTTATCTCTATATCCCTATTATAACTTTTTGTTTGCTTAAGCTAGCTCCAGTGGGTTTCTATGACATATCCAAAAAAGCCCTAACACACACATTAGCAAAATTCCTTTTAAAAATTCCAGCCTTGTCTTGCCTGAACTAAGAGGAAAAACAAAACATACAGCCCAAGCCAGAAACGTGAGCCAAATGTGGTGGAGGCGATTCAGCCACCACTGGAGAACGCTGAGTTGAACTGTGGGGCACGGGGTTGGACAAAGGTCAGGAGAGAGTGAAAACTCAGGACTGGGGGTGAACAGGAGTTGCCCTCTGCCAGGAATGTTCACGTTTTAAGTTCTTTGACTATGTATGCTGCAGTGTGAGTCAGAGGGTGTGACTGCTTTTAACCAGGCTAAATAGAGGATCATCTATCCCATTCACAAAATCTTTCTCAGAAGGGGTTGCTGGGCCTCTCCCCTAAGTCCCCAGCCTGGGGGAGATGCTGGATAAGCCCTGGAGCCTGTTCTGAACTTTGTGGCCTCTGAGGGACATGGAAAGACAAACATACCTGTGGGTCTGAACTGGGTGAATATGAGCTCCCTGAAGAGCAAGGAGAGGTGTGACTACTCTAAAAAAGCTGGGTGTGGCAGAATGAGATTCAGACTGGAACCTGCTCACCAAACCCCTCCCCTGTCTCCCTCAGTAGTTAGAGCTGCAGAGCCATCCAGCTGTGATTGGCTCAGTCTTTGCTTACCTGTCACTGAGTCTCCATCTCTCTCATTAGTCTGGGGACTCTCCCAGGATATCTGTCCAACAAACCTTTTTCACTTTGAGGTGACTGATGAAGGTCTCTTGGCTGGTTCCAACTGGGTCCCAGGAGAACAGGGCTCCATGCAACTCCAATACTGTAGATGGCTCTGTGGGGGGATCTGAACAGGGAAGAAGCCACTCAACTTGGGCTCCTCATCTACCACCAACCTGCTTGGGGAGCGTAAATCAGGGGCATGTTGTTGACTTGCCTGCTCCACATCTACATGCCCAGGGCTAATTCAGTCTCAGTCTCGGTCTGCTCTGTCTGCATTCTGCTGCCTCTGACTCCTCTTGGCAGCATCTATGCACAATGCCAAGTGGCTACATTCCCCTCCTCACCCTGTGCCAGGTTCAGCCCTCTAGCTTCCCATTACCTGGGCTGTAGTAGGCCTGGGGGTTGTGGTTTGGAAGATCAAGGAAACGCTGGATCCGGTCCAAGGACACTTTGGCTTCCAGGAGGCCATTGATCACCCAAGGGAAGTTGTTGAGGGGAAGAATGAGCATGCGTACCAGTGCCAGGGCCGTGAACACCTAAGTGGAGTGGAAGAGGGGTGGAACAGAAGAGCCATCCAAGGGCCTGCTCTACAGGTAGCCCTGTGAACAAGTCTGTGGAGGGAAGAACAGGGCAGCAGCAGAACTGCAGGGATAGCTGGACAATCCTGGGATTGGAGGTGGTAAAGGTGGCTACTCCCAGAATCCTAGAAATTCCAATGTTCCTCCAGGGATCAAGGTTGTATCTTGATAAGTGCACAGGTCTAGCTCATTTTGAGACTTCCTCAGAATTTCTAAGTAGCAACATCACCTGGCCTTGGCCAGACCCAGCATTGGATCATAGATTTTTCCCAAAGCCATTAGAATGAGGAAAAAGGGACCTAATCCCAGGCCTGGGCCCAACTGGAAGATGGAGCGGAAGGAAGAGGAGAGAGGAAAGAAAGGAATTCCTCCACAGAGAGGAGGGTTACATATCTAAGGCCCCAGAAAAAGGTCCCTTCAGAGTTTCCCTTTGGTTGGGAAAGGATGAGGCAGGCAGGGATCCTTCCCTCCTCACCAGCCAGCATCCAGGGCCTGAGCCCACCTCTCCACTCCACTGTAGTCTCCTTGAGGCTGGCACCCTCTCATGCCTTCCTAGAGCTATCCCCTCCCTTCCTGGTCCTCACCTTGGTGGCCGTGAGCTGGTGCCCCATGAGGACATAAGTGATGAAGATGATGATGGAGATGACGACCGGCAGGGCAGCCCACAGGTATACACAGGCTGCATCCAGGTATTTGATGACACAGAGTCGCCCCAGCTCTCGAGCCCGGTAGGCTTCTACCCGGGCCCCCAGTGCTTGCTCCCACCCGCAGAACTTGATGACCCGAATGCCACTCAGCAGCTCTGCCATGAGCTAGGGATGGGAGACAAGACAGCAGTGTGAAGTGTTGTCTTCCCCAGGCTCCTGGCAGAGAATGTCAAGTACTCTGAGCTCCCAGATACTCTGTACTTCCCTAGCTTTGGTTTTCTTCCTCACCTCAGTCCTTTCTGGAAATCCTGCCCCTCAAATCCTTCTCAGCCCTGGGTTGCTTCCCTTCCCAGTGTCTCTTTTACTTCTCCATTTGCTCCAGTTGGGGACAGGTTGGAGCTGGAATTCCCCACCTTCCTGGTGGAAGGTGCAGGCAGGTCACCACACTGCGGTCAAAGCACTCCTTCTTCCACCAGATGAGGGACTGAGGATTACTCCCCAAAGCCAAAACATGGGCTATGGGAGACAGCCACCAGTTCTGGCCCATAGCGTGGGTGATACAGGAACTATTCCTAGAGGAATATACAGGCATAAGAGGCCACACCACAGCCAGGGTCAAACAGGCCAATGAGCCCAGGCAAGATGGGCAAGGGCCAGGAACTCCTTAGAGACCTAGTCTGTAGCTGTCACAGGTACATGGAAAGGCCTCAGGCCATAACCTGCTACCAACCCCTCCTTCTCCCCACTAGCACTGAGTTGTTCCAGTAAGGTTGATAGCTATACTGTATGGACCCCAGGACGGCTACCCGCTTTGGGGTAGCAGTGATTGTACCCACAATCACTGCAGAACCTGGAACTGATTCAGCCAGACCCTCAATATCTAGAGTTGGCGCAGGCAGGAAAGTGACCTATTTCCTTCTCCACAGCCCACTCCTACGAGGTAGCTGGGTTTTTCCTAGGCCTCTCCACATGCAGCCATGGGAGGGATCAGTGCCCTGGACAAGGAGGTAGGAGACTTGGGTCCCAGGTCTGTCACTAAAAACCCATTTAGTCCCAGGGAGATTACTTCCTCCCTCCTAGGGATGCTGCTTAGGGCCATGTGAGCTAATGCTGCTATATTACCAATGGGCCACATTTATAGAGAGCTCACTTTATGACAGGCACTATGCTAAGCATTATCTTATATGACCCTCACCACAACCCTGTGAGGCGAACAATTATTATCCTCATTTTACACATGAGGAAGTGGAGGCCCAAAGAGGTTAAGTGACTTGTCTGAGGTGACTGAACTAGTTAGTAAGTGTAGATTTGAATCTAGGTCTGTTTTTCTCCAGTCTGATCTCTTAACTTCTAAGTCACGCTCAGTCTCTCAGGCAGTGTGCATGGGAGGACCTACAGACCCAGACTGGGTGAGGTCTCTATATAGCTGAGGGATCCCACATAGCCCCTTACCTTAACCCGTGCATCCTTGTGCTGTAGCATCTCCTGGTTACTGGCCATGATACGGGTAGCGATCACTTTGTTGACAGGAACCAGCAGCAGTGCCAAGATCAGACCACCCACAAAGGCCACACCCACCTGCTGGTACAGCAGGTAGAGGGTGATGGCCACCTGCAGGGGCAGGCCCCAGGCCTCATGGAAGCTCCCAGCAAAGTTAAGCAACCGCTCAGAGTCAGTGCCTAGTAGGTTTAGGACCTCGCCGGCAGGAGGGCGGCTGGGCCCCAGCTGTAAAGCCTTGCGGTACAGGATGTTTAGCACGGCTCCTCGTGCCTGAAGTGTCACCTTACGCACCTCATACCCATACTGATTCTGCAGCACAGCGCCCAGCACAGCCCCACCAGCTAGCCCAAGGGCATAGAGCAGGCCGTGGCTTAGTGGCTCCTGTCCCTCCTCCAGGAAGTTCACCAGCAGGGAGAGCAGCAGAGGCCCTGAGAATCCCAGCATGGTCCCCATCAGCTTCAGCAGTCCGAGTGCCAGATAGCACCATCCAAAGGCCCCATACAAGGCCCTCCACAGCTGGGCTCCGTCCTGCCAATGTGCCTGGAAAGCACGGGCTAGGTAGGTTGGATGCAGCCTGTGGGGGAGGTGGCAAGTGTCCTGGGGCTGCCGAAGCTCTCCACGAGCCCCACGGGCCAGCAAGGGTGCCATCCAGGCATAGGAAAAGCGTGACAGCCAACTCTCCCCATCCTCGGCCACCTCGGGTTCTTGACCCTCAGGCAGGAGGGGCTCCGGAGCCCAGGGTCCTTGTGGCCCCCCAGGGGCTGCCCATCCTAGTATATAGGCCAACAGTGCAGCCAGCTGCAGGATAAGAAGGCATAGGCGGGCTAGGGGCCCTGGGAGAGGTGGAGGCAGAAGTGTGCCTCGCTGGCAATGCCATAACAGCGTCAGCACTAGGGCTGGAGCTGGCAGGATGGCTGCTAGAGACAAGGTCAAGGGCCCCCGGGAGTGGCCATGAGGGGAATGGGCCAATGCCCACAGGGCCAGGCTGTGGGTGATCCAAGCTACAGCTGCCACACACCCTGCCAGCACCTCTAGCCCTACAGGACCTGGGCCCGCCCCTGGTGGTACAGCAACCGGAAAGAGGTCTAGCAGCGGGAAAATGGACAGCAGGATGGAAGCTGCAAGTCGGAGGCGCCAGCCAGAACGACAAGGTAGGATGTAATCTGGACTCCTGGGGACAAGGGGGAAGAAAGAAAAGGAGGCATATCAGGACTGACTCAGGGTCCAGACATACCCCTCACCTTCAATGATTCACTCACCTAAGGAATCAACTCCCTTCCTGCCTTGCACATCTATCCCTACCCCCACTTTACCTTGGAACCCAGGTCCTTTTCTTCCAGGAAGTCTTCCCATATTGACCCAATCCATTTTCTAACCTATCCACATGATTTCTTTTTTTTGTTTGTTTTGCTTTTTGTGTTTTTTGTTTTTTTTGAGACAAAGTCTTGCTCTGTTGCCCAGGGTAGAGTGCCATGACATCAGCCTAGCTCACGGCAACCTCAAACTCCTGGCTCAAGCGATCCTCATGCCTCAGCCTCCCGAGGAGCTGGAACTACAGGGGCAAGCCACTATGTCTGGCTAATTTTTTTCTATTTTTAGTAGAGACTGGGTCTCACTCTAGCTCAGGCTGGTCTCAAACTCCTGACCTCAAACGATCCTTCCACCTTGGCCTCCCAGAGCGCTAGGATTATAGGCGTGAGCCACCACGCCTGGCTAACACATCATTTCTAATTTATTCTTTCACCATAGGTATCAACAATTTTGAGTTAAGGTTGTACCTAACATGAACTCTAACTAGAAAAAACAATCAAAAGTCTTAATACATATAAACACTAAGGGATGCATATTCATTTTAATAAAAGGATACACCTAAGATTACCCTTAATTCACCTGAAGTACTATTAGATGAATAAAAATTTGACTTACCTACAGCTGCTATATTCAAATACTATAGCCTAAATTTTATAAAGCCTCAGAATATTCTACTTTCCGTCTTTCCACTGATAGTAGAAGGTGGTATGGATCACTTTTGTGACTCCTTTAGCTGAAGAAAAATCTCTTTGTCCTTTTGTCTATATCTTCTTGGCATATAAAAAATGTTTTCAGTAAAACAAAAGGTGATCTGTCTGTATTAAGAATCAAATATGGGAAAACCCATCTGCAATAGTGAATATCAGAATGCCTTGAAGGTTCACATAAAAAGAGGACTAAATCCGTTACATCCTTTGTTGGCAGGGATGGGTTACTGAAAAAGTTTCGTTGTAAACTAAAATTCTTTGAGTTTTCTTAAAAGTCAATCTGATGGAAATTATATGGACGGGTTTAGATTGGAATAAACATCAACCTTAAAGGATTCTATTTCCAGACCAGGAGTAGTGGCTCATGCCTGTAACCCCAATGCTTTGGGAGGCCGAGACAGGAAGATCACTTGAGGCCAGGAGTTCAAGACCAGCTTGGGCAACATAGTGAGGACCAGTCTACTAAAAAAATTTAAAAATTAGTTGGGTGTGGTGGTGCATGCCTGTAGTCCTAGCTACTTGGGAGGCTTAGACGGGATGATTGCGTGAGTCCAGGAGTTTGAGGCTGCAGTGAGCTATGATAGCGCCACTGTACTCCAGCTTGGGTGACAGAGTGAGATCCTGTCTCAAAAAAAAAAAAAAAAGAATTCTATTTCCTAAGATGTGGGGACAGAAGGACAGAAGAAAGAAAACTGGGCCCTTGGAGGCTGGTGTACTGGCCCCAAGTTAGCCATCAACCAGGCTCATAACCTTGGGCAAGTCTCTTTCCCTTTCTCTATCTTACTTTCCTCAACGGTACAGTGAGAAATGAAGAGTCTAGACCCAAAGACCTCTGAGGTCCTTTCCTGTCTTAGATTCTGGATTCTTCTAAACCTTATGAGCAACTCTCAAAAGGCTGAAAAGTGAAGTGAGATAGCCACAATTTCTATTGATTATATGATCGTCTTTCTTGTCTTCTCATTAGACCCTGAGTTCCCAAAGGACTGTGCCAATTTTTAATAGGTACCCCTCTGAGCAGGCTATGGATGTCTTTGGTAACTGACTAACCACTCCTAGACTTTTGTCTCATTCTATGTAAAAGACAAACCAGGATTCCTCCCAGACCAAGCAGATCTGCAGCTTCTACCCAAGGAAGGGATTCATTAGCCCCCTAATTCCTCTTGAATAGGGACACTTTACCCCAAAAGACTAAGAACTCTTCAAAGGCAGAGACCATATCACCCTCTTGCCTTCTCGGCAGCCAGAATGAGACTAACTTTAATCACCTCTAACCATACAAGAACTAAGTACAAAATCAAGGTTAGTTTAGCACCTTATAGCTCTAAACTGAGGAAGGCTTAAGTTTGCTCTTCTCTTCTAACTACTGCTTCCTTTCCAGTTGAATCTACCTATGCTCTTTTTGTTTTGTTTTTGTTTTTTTGAGACAGAGTCTCACTCTGTTGCCCTAAGTAGAGTGCCATGGTGTCAGCCTCGCTTACAGCAACCTCAAACTCTTGGGCTCAAGCAATCCCCTGCCTCAGCCTCCCGAGTAGCTGGGACCACAGGCGTGTGCCACCATGCCCAGCTAATTTTTTCTATTTTTTGTAGAGACAGGGTCTCACTCTTGCTCAGGCTGGACTCCAATTACTGAGCTCACGGGATCCTCCCACCTCGACTTCCTGGTGTGCTAGAATTACAGGCATGAGCCACCGCGCCCGACCTACCAAATGTTTTTCTTAACCTAGGAACACTGAGGTTTCATGGATGTGAGAAACTGGCCCTATAACTTAAACACAAGTCATCTTTTTTGGTTAAAAACATTGTTCACCCAATTTTGCCTGCAATTCATGACGGCTGTGTTTGGGCATCTGAAAAGCTACAATAGTGATGATTTCTAACATGTATTGGGTCTTTAAAAACCTGTCAGGCACTGTACTATATGCTTAAATGCATTATCTCATTTAAACCTTCCAACAATGCTATGAGACTCAGAGAAGGTAGGTAACTTGCTCCCAAACAGCCACATTGCTGCTAAGTGGTAATGCTCAGATTTCATTCTCCTTCTGCCCTACTCCAAGACCTCGCTATTCTGCTGACATTGACGGGGAAATGTTGGTTGCGGGTGAGATCTGCAGGCCCACACGGACAGACGTCCTGTTCCCGTCTCTACCCACCTCGGGGTGCCTAAGTGGCAGGCACTGAGCACGGCGAGGAGCGCGTGGGGCAGGGCGCTGAGCACCAGCTGGGTGAAGCAATGGCCTGTGGTGCCTCCCTCCCACAGCGGGAGAGGCCACGCTGCCCTGGTGCCGCACAGCTGGACCAGGAGCCGCTCCATGGACGCCTCATCTGAGGGGAAAGCCGAAGGTGAAAGAAGTGGAGGGTGTCAGCCGGCTTTGCCGGCAAGTCCCAGTCGGGTCGCCCCGCCTCCAGCCCCGCCCTCGAACCGGGACCTCCCCTCGCTTCCGCCCCAAAGCCAGACCCTGCCCATTCTCGCGGTAGCTCTAAGAGTAGAAACGGAGGAGGTTTCGCTCCCCGGAACTGGCGGGTTTCTGGACTCTGGTCGGCTACCCTACCACCTTTCTTTCCCTGCCCGTTTCCCCGTCCCCAGAGATCCGGAACCTCAAACCTGAAGAAGTTGCTCTGCACCGGATTCCGATATCCTGAGTACTGGTGGATGCAAAAGAACGTGTGGAGGAACCAGGGTGCTGGGCTAGCCTTGGCTGGCGCCCCCTAGAGGCTGGAAGACCTAGCAGGCGCTGTTCGCCCTCTCCCCCTTACGCAGGGCTTCTTCGCGCGTGCGCATCTCTCTGCTTCGCTTGCTTCCGTACGCGGGCGCGCTGCTGTCGCCGCGGCCTGTGTGTATCGCACGCTTGTCATCTCCCTTGCATATCGACCGTTTTAGTGCAGCATAACTTATACTTTCTTATGTGGAGTACTCGCTCCCTTCTATCTGCTGCTTACCAGTTGGCACGTACGTTGCACGCTGTAATTCTTAACGGTTAAAGAGCTGGGAAGCCGGACATACCTGCTACTACAGACGCTTACAAACCATTTCTTTCCTTATTCTAGGGCTGTATGACCTTGGAGAAATTACCTAACCTCTTTGAGCCTCAGTTTCTTTATCTGTACAACGAGGGCAATATCAATACCAAAGTATTGTCGCAAGAGTTGAATAATTTATTTAGCAGTTAATAATTTAGCACGCCTAGGGGAAGTCTTTGATTAGAGTAGTCCTCCAATAAATAAATCTTTTAAAGAAGTAGTGGGAAGAATAGAACCTTTGTAGTTATATGGACCTGAATTTGAATGGTGACCCCACCAATTTTTAGCAGTGTGAAGTTGGTCAAGTTACTTCTGCATCTTAGTTTTGTTATCTGTCAGGCATGATATTGGTATCTGCTTTACCTGAGTGTGTACAGCACTTGAAGAAAACAAGTTCAACAAATGACAACTGTGATTATCCCACTTAATCTCAATAAGAAGCCTGGTACCTCTCTCTGTCAGGAATTAATTTTCCTATTTTTAAAAATTAAGAAAAGTAGGTTTGCACTTCACAAACTTTAATAATTAATGGATCATCTAAGCAATAATCATCAATGGCTGCTAACTTACAAAAAGACACAACCAGACATTGCATGCCTCTTAATGAATAATAAAATATTCTTGCCAAAAAATTTAACCTGAATCTGATCAAGCCATCTAATTATTTATTATACTTGCAAGAAACATAGGAGACAGTTAAAAAATACTATAAGGATGCAGCTACTAATATCCAGATTATGAAAAGCTATGTAGAACAAATGACCCAACTTCTTTAACAAGATAACCACAAACAGAAAAAAAAAAGAGTGCCCCGATTTGGACAAATTATTTTTGAAAAGTGATGAGACAATCAGAAATGTTTTAACACACTCTAGATAGTGCCTGATTTTAAGATTTAACATTAAAATTTTAAGTGTGAAAGTGGTATTGTGGTTGTTTACTTTTTAAAGGCTTTATCCCTTTGACATACTTATTGAAATGCTTATGGATGGAATTATGTGATGTCAGGGATTTGCTTCAAAATAATCTGGGGTTGGACAAGTGAGTGGGAATATAGTTGAAACAAGAGTGGCCTCCGTTGGTTATTGTTGAAGTTGGGTGATGGATACATGGGAATAAATTATTAACATATTATTCTCTCTACTTTTGTACAGGCATACGTCAGAGATTTTGTGGTTTCGGTTACTCACCACCACAAGAAAGTGAGTATTGCAATAAAATGAGTAACACAAATTTTTGGTTTCCCAGTGCATATAAAGGTAATGTTTACACTATACTGTAGTCTATTAAGTGTGCAATAGCATTATGTCTAAAAAAAAGTACATACCTCAATTTAAAAATACTTTATTGCTAAAAAACCCTAACAATCATCTGAGCCTTCAGCGAGTCATAATCTTTTTGCTGGTGGAGGGTCTTATCTCAATGTTGATGGTGCTGACTGAACAGGATGGTGGTTGCTTAAAGGTTGGGGTGGCTGTGGCAATTTCTTTAAAATAAGTTAACTATAAGGTTTTCTGCATCTGTTCTTCCTTTCACAAAAGATTTCTGTATAGCATGCGATGCTGTTTGATAGCATTTTACACACAGTAGAATGTCTTTCAAAATTGGAGTCAATCCTCTCAAACCCTGCCACTGCTTTATCAACTAAGTTTATGTAATATTCCAAATCTTTAGTCATCATTTCAACAGTGTTCACAGTATCTTCACTAGAAGTCAATTCTATCTCAAGAAGCCACTTTCTTCATCCATAAGAAGCAACTTCTCATCTTTTCAAGTTTTATCATAAGATTGCAGCAATTCACTCACATCTTCAGGCTCCACTTCTAATTCTGGTTCCTTTGCTGTTTCCACTACATCTGCAGCTCCTTCCTTCACTGAAGTCTTGAATCCCTCAAAGTCATCCATGAGGATTGGAATCAACTTCTTCCAAACTCCTGTTAATGTCAATATTTTGACTCATGAATCACAAAGGTTCTTATTGGCATCTAAATGGTGAATCCTTTCCAGAAGGTTTTTAATTTTCTTTGCCCAGATTCATTAGAGGAATCACTATGGCAGCTATAGCCTTATGAAATGTAGTTCTTAAATAATAAGACTTGAAATTTGAAATTACTCCTTTGATCCATGAGCTGCAGGATGCATGTATTTTGAAGGCATGAAAACAACATCCATCTCCTGTACATCTCCATTGGAGCTCTTGGGTGACCAGGTGCATTGTCAATGGGCAGTAATGTTTTGAAAGCAATCTTTTTTTTCTGAGCAGTAGGTCTCAACAGTGGGCTTAAAATATTCAGTAAACCATGCTGTAAACAGATGTGCTATCATCTAGGCTCTGATAGAGCACAGACAGAATAGATTTAGCCTAATTCTTAAGGACCCTAGGATTTTCAGAGTGGTAAGTGTGCACTGGCTTCAACTTAAAGTCACCAGCTGCATTTAGCCCCTAACAGGAAAGTCAGCCAGTCCTTTGAAGCTTTGAAGCCAGGCATTGACGTCTCCTTTCTATCTGTGAAACTCCTAGATGACATCTTTCAATAGAAGGCTGTTTTGTCTATATTGAAAGAAAACCTGTTGTTTAGTGTAGCCATCTTTGTTCCATGATCTTATCTAGATCTTCTAGATAACTCACTACAGCTTCTCCATCAACACTTGCTGCTTCACTTTGCATTTTTATGTTATGGAGATGGCTTCTTTTCTTAAACCTCATGAACCAACCTCTGCTGGCTTTAAACTTTTCATTTGTAGCTTCCTTACCTCTCTCGGCCTTCATAGGATTGAAGAGAATAAAGGCCTTACTATGGATTAGGTTTTGGCTTAAGTGAATGTCATGGCTGGTTTGATCTTCTATCCAAATCACTAAATTTTTTTCTCATATCAGCAATAAGGCTGTTTTGCTTTCTTATCATTCTTGTGTTCACTGCAGTAACACTTTTAATTTCCTTCGAGAACTTTTCCTTTGCATTCACAACTTGACTAACTGGTGCAAGAGGCCTAGCGTTTGGTCTATTTCAGCTTTCAACATGTCTTCCTCACTAAACTTAGTCATTTCTAGCTTTTGATTTAAAGTGAGAGACATGCAACTCTTCCTTTTACTTGAACACTTAGAGGACATTGTAGGGTTATTAATTGACTTAATTTCAATATTGTTATGTCTCACAGAATAGGGAGGCCCAAGGAGAGGGAGAGAGACAGGGGAACAGCTGGTGGGTGGAACAGTCAGAACACACACAATGTGTTATTAAGTTAGCCATCTTATATGGATGTGGTTTTTGGTACCTCAAAACAATTACAATAGTAACATCAAAGATCACTGATGACAGATCACCATAACAAATATATGCTAATGAAAAACTTTGAAATATTGTGAAATACTGCTTATTAAAATGCAGAGTCCGAGGTCTACTCTGGACCTGCTAAATGAGAGTGTCTAGGAGAGGAGCCTATGATCTTTGTGGGCAGGTTCAAGCCCCACAGCTGTCAGGAGCCTCATTCAAGATTGTATAATAGAGGGCCGGGCGTGGTGGCTCACGCCTGTAATCCTAGCACTCTGGGAGGCCGAGGTGGGCGGATCGTTCTGAGCTCAGGAGTTTGAGACCAGCCTGAGCAAGAGCGAGACCCCATCTCTACCAAAAAAATAGAAAGAAATTAATTGGACAGCTA